>CAUYQV010028948.1:0-42605 GCA_963574575.1 Galagoides demidoff | reverse complement strand
AACATGGTTTGTTTCAAAATGATGAAATATTTCTAACTATTTGTTCTCTATTGTGATTTTTGCTGATGCCCAAGATTTAACCTTTTCATTATCAATATATTTTTTAAATAATGATACCTCGTAAGTCATAAGTATCACTTTCAAGGCGGGCGCTAGACTTTTTGCCGCCACTATAAAATATAAATAATATGAGTACTGTCTGCTAAATTCATGAAATAAATAAATAACTTACCTAAATTATCTGAATAGCTGATTTGTTGACATCACTTGTTTAACTAGCACTAGCACGCAGTACGATGTGTATCATCTCAGAGACAGTTCAAAATGTTTTCATGGTTGCCAGTGCCAAAAAATGCCATTGTTCATTAAGTCCAAACAATGATGGTCATATTCTAACAACTGATCAACAATGGGATAAGCAGTTCTCAATAATCAGTTCTCAACAATAATTTGTTATTATTAAAGTTTAACATTATAAAATTAACAAAAATAATATAAAACTCATATCCCGGTGAAATAGCCACATGGCAGCCATATATTCCCTTCCCGTTCTCCCGCTGTTCCCTAGCTTGTTGTACATTCTTTCCAGAAATCAGGACTTTTTAAAAATGCCACAGGATGTGGGATAAATTGTTAAAAATCAGGACTATCCTGCCAAAAGTGGGACGTCTGGTCACCTTACCAAGACACAAAATGTAAAAAACATAAATGGTAAAGCAGAGGAGGCACAGCTGCTCAGCGGATTTGTGCACGGGGGCTCCCTACTAATGTTACTTCCTGGGCATTAGAAACACGAACATGTGAGCCACAGACTGAGAGGACGTATTTACAGTGCTTGTTACTGACTTTCAAAGGAATGAATGATATTCCAAATGCGTAAAGACACCTACAAAGTCAACAGAAACCCCAATAGTCTGAGAAATTTGCCAAGATATGAAGACATTTCACAGAAGAGAAAAAAATCTACCATCATTAAGACAAGAAAAGAGGTTTAACCTCATGTGCAATCCAGGTGTAATCAGGAAAAAGGAGATGAAAACCTCTGTGAAACACCGTTTCACACCCATCAGAGTGTCATGTGTGTAAGTTTTCAAATGTGCCATATACTATTGTCTATTGCTTATGGGTTCTTACATATGTTGTAAAGATACCGCAACACACAGATAAGAATGATAAACATTGAACTGAGATAGTGTTTTTCTCTAGGATGGGAAAAAGGAGGATGAGATTAGTGTCTGTGTGTGGGTGCAAAGGCTGTTTCATTTTCTGTTTTAAGCTCATAGTGGGTACTTCGATATTTCCACTGTTATTTCCTGTGTGTTTTGGTAAACTTGAAATATTTTACATCAAAAACATAGGGGGAAAATTTACTCTTATTCTTGTTTAAAAACATACAGTAGTAAGCATTTTCCAAAGTGATGGGTAACATTGTGGTGAACTTGATTGGATGTTGGATTTTTTATTCATTTTATTAAAATGATGCCATCTGTTGGTTTATTTTTAGTGGAGAAGAATGCCCTATGTAATTTAAAAATTAATTAATGCAAAAGGCTTTTTTTTTTACCCAGAAAAAAAAATATTATTTTATGTCAAAGAGAAGCACTGTGACTTAGTTAAACTAAATCACAGTGCTTGAAGATAAAACTACTTGAAGATAAGCTGTGTGCTTCGTTTTTGTAACTGTTGATAAATACTTGCAGTCTCATCTAGGTGATGCTTTCTTTCTGCAGAGTTATACCGGTACCAACAACTAATAACTTAGTGCTTAACTAGTATCCTTTTCAAATAACTGTGTGGTAGAAGGGGTCACGGTAAAAGTAAAAACATGAGTGAGATTAGAGGTACATAAACAAGATGAGCTGCCGCATTCCCCTGGGGCCAAGTCTGCCAGATGAAGGTTCAAGTGGTATCCCCCAACCAAGGGGGGATGTGGAAATACTCTTCTTTCTCATTGCTGAATTACAGCTTTGTTTATGTAGCATTTTTTCAAGATCTTTGGAACATTTTGATGTGTTGGACATTTAAGAACTCTGTTTGTTATACAAACCATTAAAAACAAAACAAAACAAACCTTTCCTCCAGTAGAAAAATAGGGCTATTTTAGGGACTTTTTTTGGTTTTTCTGTCTAAAATGCCTCTTGCCTTTTCCCTCTGTCTGTATCCTGATCTAGGTCCCCATAACTTTCTAGGGTGCTACAGGATGATTTCAGAAGTCCTGTCCTCTCCGGGGTTCCTTCTTTCTCACCCACCCCCCAATTCTAAGGAGCTCTCCCATAGAGAGGTACAGTAAGTAGGCTTTGGTCACCATCCTTATGCAGTTACAAGGCTTTGTTTTGAAGATTTTCTAACTTTGCCACTAATCTCAATTTGGACTTCAGCTCAGTTACTCACAAAACCTGGCTTGTGACGAAGTTTTCACTGGCCTGCAATAAAATGATAAAAACATGGATGTGTAGTTAGGGTTGTACAAAGCTAAAATTATTTAAATTTAAAATTTTGAGATTGTTTTTTGAGGATTTTTTCATGATAAAATGTTCTTTGTTCATAAAATAGTGGTGATAGCTGATGGCAGCATTAAAAAAAAAGATCTTTCTTGGGAAAAACATGAGTTGGCAACTTTGAGGGTTGACTCCTTCCCACCATCCCACGCCTCCCTCCTCTCTGCCTCCTTCCACTCTCTCTCTCTCTCTCTCTGTTTGCTGGTCGGGAAAACTTAATGATCTCAGGCAAACATCTTGCAAAATTCATACTCCGTGATCTTGTTTATTCCACCTCTCTCTCTTTCCTCACAGTTGTTCCTGTTGCTTCCAGTGTCCTCCCGCTACCTTAAGTGCAGGGCCAATTCTACACTTCCTGGAACACCCGGATCACATCTCCTCTCTCTTCTTTCAGATCTCTTCATTTAAAACCTCATGCCTCTTACTCATTCTCCTTAGCACGGGGAACACTTATCAAAACCCCTGGTGTTCATTGCCATTAGGGTTTTTTTTTCAAATGTCTTTTCTCTCCAACAAGTTTTAATGCCTGTAAAAGAAAGAACATTTTATATTTCCATTTCCTTTAATCTTTTACCCTATGTCAACTGGAAATTGATTTGGTAGATTTGGCAAAGACATAAATACTTGCATAAAATGTTTTGTATTATAGTAGACCTGAAACCATGTTGTATATGGTATAATGATTTAATATTTTTGAGTTATAGTGACTCTTCATCATATATTTTCAGTTTGCTATTTTCCATAGCCTATGGTATTTGGTGTGTCCACCCAACTGGTTTGGGCCAATGAAATGGGAAAGTGATGTATCACTTCCACATGGAAGTATTTCAGGCAAGTATAGATTTAATACCTCTTTCCTTCTGTGCAGTAGAGACTGGAAATGTTCCGGCTGGTGTTTGACCCGTTAGTTTGGCCCCTAGAATGAGTATAATGTAGAAGAGAGCCCCTCACAGGACTTTGAGTGTGAGCAAGAAATAAACTTATTTCTTAATTCACTGACATTTTGGAGGTTGTACATTATAACGATGTAACCTATTGACATCTGAAATATTTCTGTTTTCTATTTCAAACCTTAACAATCCTGAGAAAGTTGACTTCAATCAGTTTTTATAGTTTTACTTTGGATTTAAAAATAACTTAAATTTGAAAGCTGGGATACATTTTATTTAACCTTTTTTTATCATTCATGGTCTAACATTCAATGAACAAATCTTCACTGAGAGGGTCTGAGGGAGATAATTATTTTTTCAATTTAGATTAAAACATAATTAGCAAAGCAAGAATCAGGTAGGGACATATACAAGAGTCTTGGTTGTAAATAATAGAATAATTTCCCATGATTCTACAAGATAGTTGTGCATATGAGCATAAAAGTCAGTAAACAAATGACTAACCTCTAGCTATAAACACACTTTTGAAAGCTGTTTTGTAGGCTTGGCACTAAAATTTTTGGATGTTTGGCGCCATCTGCTGGGAAAACATCAACTTTTCCAATTCCCTTTCAGGACATTTTTTCAGAAACAAATATGAATGACTTTATACTTTTAATAAACAACATATGTAAATAAATAAAATTATTTAAAATGTTAATTTCAGTAACTTGTGAACAAAAAACAAGGATTTCTGTGCAACCTAGATACCCATAATTATATGACCGAGTTTTAATCTTGGGTGAGTTCGTTTATATTTGTACTTAATTTATTTTTGAGAGTGTTGTACACAAAAATTATCTTTTTCTTATTAGGAAAGAATATTATTTCCCCCAAATAAATTGGAATTGTTTAGTAAAATCTAAATTTTAGGTTTTATTTTTTTCAATGTTTTATTTTTTATTTTATTTTTTTCACTGTTCTATGAAAGGTTGAGCTAGGGGTGTATGTGTATTTGAATATCATAAATTACTTTTAAAATGCAAGATAGAGAAGGAGAAGGAAAGTGGAAAGAACATTTTTAATTTATGCTTTCAGTAGATGGTCTCAATTATATTCCACAATCATTTTTCAAACTGGGCAGTGTTGTCCCAGCTTTACTGCTGGAGAAATGCCTCAGAGGTTCAGGAAATAAGTGCAATAATTGGGATTTTTGTAGTATGATTACAATTGCCCATATTAAGCAAAGCCAGAAAAACTGGATTAGCTTATTTTTTTCAGTCATCTTTTCTTTTGTTGTGACTGATTTTATTATTGTTAATTAGATTAGGTAGATTTTAAAATTTAATTCTATTTTTAGGGTAATGGGAAGCATGAGATTTCTTGTGTTCTTTTCTATTTTTCAATGACCAAAAGAAGCACATGCCTACAATTCACAATTGCAAAAATGTGGAATCAAACTAAGTCTCCATCACTTCATGAGTGGATTAACAAGATGTGGTGTGGGGATTGTGTGGAATACTACACAGCCATGAAGATGGATAAATCAAGCCCTTTTGTAAAAATTTGAATGCCACAGGAGACCATTATCCTAAGTGAAGTATCTAAATAATGGAAAAACAAATACCACATGTACACACTAAGAAGTTAAACCTAACCAATGAGCACACACATGCACAGAGGGAAGTAAAACTCAGTGGAAATCATGCAGGAGGGAGGGGGTGAAGGGGATGGGTAAAATCTTACCCAGTGGTATACTGAGCACTATCTGCATGATGGGCATACTTATAACCCTGACTCAAGCATAGCAAAAGTGATCCATATAAGTAAAAACATTTGTACCCCAATAGTATTTTGAAAAAATGATACAAAAATTAAAAAAATCACTCATTGAACTGTGTAGCACCCTTCTAAGACCACCTCATTTTTTCTCAGACTTCATAATCCTATAGGCTAAATATTTCCCTGAAATGTTCCCAGAGGCTAAATGCTCACCTGAAGTATTTCTTTAGTCTAAACCTCTACTCTAAACTCCAGATTAATACTTCATATGCCTGCATGTCTTTGTTTTTTTGAGACAGGATCTCACTATGTTGCTTGGGCTGGAGTGCAGTCCTGTGATCACAGCTCAATGTAACTTCAAACTTCTGGGCTCAAGTGAATCTCCTACCCCAGCCTCCAGTGATCATAGCTCAATGTAACTTCAAACTCCTGGGCTCAAGCAAGTCTCCTAATTAGCTGGAACTACAGGCACATACCTCATGCCCAGCTAATTAAAAATTACTTGTATAGAGACAGAGTCTTGCTAGGTTGCCCAGTCTGGTTTCAACTTCTAGTCTTGAGCAATCCTCCCATCTCGGCCTCCAAATGCTGGGTTATAGGTATGGGCCACTGTGCTGACATGTCTTTTTGACATTTCCACTCGAGGGGTCTGTACATATCTCAGCCTTACATATCAAATTGTAGATTTTAGCTCCAAATTTGTCTTTTTCTTAGTCCCCATTTTTTTCCCCCTGCAAATTACATCAATCTGATTGAAATCAGAAACCAGGGAGTCAGCCTTAATTGCTTTCTTTTAACTCTCAAATCCTAGGTGTGCTTTTTCGAGGATTCACGTGATCTGCCCTCTGCTTCCATTTCTACCTGAGTTTCTGTTTTGCTTTCTCTCTGCTGGTCATGCATACATCTGGCAGTCATCAGAGAAGATAAAGCTCTTTCTCACAGGGGGGTTTTGGATCATTTTCTTGGAATGCTTCCCCTGTCTTTTCTCCTAGGTCAAAGCTTAGAGTGAACTTCCTCAGAAAAATTTGCTCCTGACAAATTATAATTAGGAAAAAAAAGAAACTAAATCAAATTTTCTAAGTAGGTCTCATCATAGCAATATACTCATTTTCTTCTTAGTACTTGAAAAGTCTATAATTGGTTTACTTCTTTACTCATTAAATGTCTGTACCCTCATACATGGTAAGTTCTATGAATTCATCACATTTGTTTATTTGGCTCTTTGCTACACACTTTATGGCCTTGTACATAGAAGAACGTTGTGAAGTCTGTCTGTGTTTTCAGAATTGTTGCTCTAAGGTGCACATTTACATCCATTTTACAAGCAGGAAAATGTTTGTATCTGACTATCTCTAGCAAGGTCCTTTTTGCATAGTTGGTGTTCGGTGACTGTTTTAAAAACAAACGCTGACAAGAGATGTCCGTTGGGCAGGTCCGGCACAAACCTCACCTCTTGGTGGGAGGTTTGAGCTTAGGTTCTCTGGTTCTCTTGACTCTTTTGCCTGCTATAGGAATGCAAAAGGGATGCTTTTTTTTTCTTTTTTCTTTGAGGTTTGGGGGATACAATTTGATTTGTATGTGTAAGGCTGGGAACTTTAGCCTCCCAAGTATCTGGGACTATAGGGCTAATTTTTTAATTTTTAGTAGAGACAGGGTCTCACTCTTGCTAAGGCTAGTCTCAAACCTCTGAACCTCTCCGAGTGCTAGCATTACAGGTGTGAGCCAGCACAGCCAGCCAAGGGATGCTTTAAAGTACTTTACGTCCTTCTTTATTTTTTAATTTTTATTTCAGATTAATATGAGGGTACAAATGATGAGGTTATAATGTTGCATTTGTTGAGTAAAGTCCCTGTTGTAGTTGTGTCCCACACCCAGGAGTGTGCCATATATTCTTACATTGTGCCCATTAGGTGGGAGCTCACCAATCCCTGTTTTCCCCTCCTCCTACTTGAATTGAATTGAGTTTTTCTCTTGCATGGATGTGTATTAGATTGTCTACTGGCTTCATATTAGCATTGATTACATTTGATACTTGATTTTCTATTCTTGTGATACTTTACTAATAAGAATGTGTTTCAACTCTATCCAGGTTAATACAAGAGATGTAAATCTCCATCTTTTTATGGCTGAGTAGTATTCCATGGTATACATACACCACAGTTTGTTAATCCATTCATGGGTTGATGGGTATTTAGGTTGTTTCCACATCTTGGTAATTGTAAATTGATCTGTGCTAAACAATCTAGTGCAAATGTCCTTATGATAAAATGATTTTTTCTTGTGGATAGATGCCTAGTAACAGGATTGTGGATCAAATGGAAGGTTTACTTTTAGTTCCTTGAGGATTCTGCATATTTTTTTCCCACCAACCATGTAAAAGTGCTCCCCTCTCTCCACATCCATGCCAGAATCTACAATTGTCCTTCTTTTCATCCTATAAAAAAATTTCAAGTCAATTTACAATCTAGAGAAAAGTAATGTGCTTATTATGCCAACAGTCCCAGACAAAACTCCACCTTCCATCCAGTTCACCTATATCTGTTTATAAAATGACATTCTGGAAACATAAATATCCAATGTACTCCATACTAATATGAAATTAATATATAAACAATTACATGCTCATAAGAATAATAAAACACTATTATAGTCTAGTTCAGGGGCAGAGGGAAGAGGAAGGATGTTTGGAAGGAGGGGGGAGGACATGAGGGGGGATCCCCCATAATGTGCACATTGTGAGGGTGTATAACAGGCCCCCAGGGTGAGGGGTCTTCTACAAGTGGAACTTTATCCTGGAAGTGAGAACAATGTAACCTAAAAATTGTACCCTCAGATTAATTTGAACAATAAAAAAAAATACTCAAAAATAATGACATTGTGTGGTTGTTTTTCCAGATTACATTATTTAGACTTCATAGTTAATTCCAATATGCAAATTTGCACAATGCACTTGAAAAACTCTCTGTGATACAGTAATTCATTTTTTTTTAGTAGTCATAAGATACAAGGTTATTTTGACTTAAAAGAATAGGTTAATGAAATGAATGCTAATAGCATTTAAACAAGTGTGAGATAATTTTTATCACTTGGATTTTCATATACGTGTTCACCTCATTTAATAACTCATCAGTAACTCCAGCAGTAAAACTAACATGTAAACAAATTATTTTTTGAAACAAGAGGGCCATTTTTGTGTTCAATTGGTTGTCGAATGTTATCATGTGGTATGCTTACAAATGGAATGTTATCTCCCATGGGAATTTATAAATGTTTGGTAACTAGCTTCATAGTTTAAAACAAGGGTTGGCAAACATGGCCTGGAGGACTCCCTCCTGTTTTTGTATAGCTAAGAATAGTCTTTGAATTTTTAAATGATTGAAAAAAAATCAGAAGAATAACATTTCCTAACACATGAAAATTATACACAATTTAAATTTTAGTGTCCATAAATTAAGTGTTGAGACATAACTGTGCTCATTTTTTTTTTTTGTATTGTCTACGGTTGCTTTTGTGATACAACTCCACAGGTGAGTAGCTGAAGCAGAGGTTGTAATGGCTCATGAAGCCTAAAATATTTACTCTCTAGCCCTTTACAGAAAATATTAGCCTACCTCTCGTCTAAAATAGTATCTCAGAGACTGTCCATACGATCTCAGGTCCTATTCCTATAGTGCACAGACTGTGGTCTGAGGGCTTCCTCCAGGTCTGAGCAGCCTTCCTGTGCTCCCAGAGGGTTGAAGGGGTCCATGAATCTACACGTTTGGGGAGCAGCTCTCAGCCAATGACAGCTAGTAGATAAATACCCCAGCAGTCTCCACCCCGGGGAGGGCATGTTCTGCCCCAGGTTGCAGAGCCTTTGATACAATCCGACTGCCCACAGTTGATGAGACAGAGTCCATGGACTTCCCGCTCCACGGCAGCATTTCCTGGGATCTCCCAAACCAACTACTTACGCTAGAATCCTGGTTCCCGAGTGTGAAGCTGGTGGAGGTCCAAAGCAAGCAAAAGTGAATTATTCTCATATACATTATTTATGTTGTCACTTTGATGTATCAGTTACCCAGGTGTGATGAAAAATGTGTAACCAAACATTTGGACCATCTTTTTTTTTTTTTTTTAACTACCAAAGGAAAAGCAGGTTTTATTAATTGATAGTTTTATTTTTTATGACATTTATTGCGTAGTTTATTCTGAAAGATGCAGTTTGATAATTTCCCTATAGAAATGCCTATTCCAGAAGTGTGATTCTTGAACAAAGGATAAGTGACATTATTGAAAGTGATTTTAACTAATCACTAGGTAAAAAACTATAAGGGGTACGAAAAGAAAATACATGGACGTTTTTTCCACAGAGTTCTGAAATAGCTTCTTTTTAAACATTCTGAACCTACAGCTGATTATTATATGAATAAAATTACCTTGGATACCTCTTCAGTAGATTTGCTTCCGGTACTACTGATGCAAAATAAAATTTGAGCAAAAGTTTTCTGAAGAAGTAGCAGAAAAGTTTCATTAGTATAAAACAAGAAAATATAAAATTTCTTTTTTATAAGAAGATAAAAGGAAAATTCTGCAATATGAGAGATTAATTCAATACTTCAAGTCTGTTTTGTATAACAGTTAAAGGACATCAAGTATTAGGTTTATTAAGCAAATGGGGGTAAAAATATGATGTAGCTTATGTAGTAATATGGTTAAGTTATATTCAAGCTGGAGACCAGGGCCCGAGGGGGCGGGGGATGCACTTTTGACAGGATGCTGGTTTGCACTGTTTGTGTTTCTCTTCTGTCTAGTTAGATGAAGGGTGCTAAGAAGAAGTGAACCAGGCTCGGCGCCTGTGGCTCAATCGGCTAAGGTGCCAGCCACGTACACCTAAGGTGGCGGGTTCGAATCCCCAGCCCGGGCCTGCCAAACAACAATGATGGCTGCAACCAAAAAATGGCGGGGCGTTGTGGCAGGCGCCTGTGGTCCCAGCTACTTGGGAGGCAGAGGCGGGAGACTTGCTTGAGCCCAGGAGTTGGAGGTTGCTGTGAGCTGTGATGCCACGGCACTCTACCCAGGGGGATAGTTTGAGGTTCCGTCTAAAAAAAAAAAAGAAAAAAAAAAAGAAGTGAACCAGAGAAGCAGTAGAGGAAGAAGACTACCGGTGTTAGATGGACTCAGGCTTGGACGCTAGCCATGCCTCTTGCCAGCTGTGTGATTACCCTCACGTGACTTAATCTCTATTTCCATTTCTGTGGCAGAGATAGTATTATTTATTTCATATACTAGTTATAAAATACAATTATAATATACTTATAAAAGCACTTAGCACATTTGCCTGGCATAGTAAGTCTATAATAAATCATTATGTGGCCATAGAAAGTGATTATATAGTGATTAATATTGGAAGTAATTCTCTCCCCTTCTATAGTGAGTAGCTTCTCATGTAGGTGATGTAGAGGGTAGATGCTGATGTAGAAATCATGGCAGGCAGAGAATTCTCCCCAAAGATATTTAGGTCCTAATTCTCAGAACCTGGGACTATATTACTTTATGTGGGGAAAGGGACTTTGCAGATATGATTAAGGTGAAGAACTGGAGATGGAAAGAACGTTCTGGACTGTCAGGTGGGCAGATCTGGTTACCTGGCGCTGTAAGAGCAGGAGAAGCAGGGCAGTGAATCAGACAGAAGCTGCTGCCGGCTTTGAAGGTAGGAAAAAAAAGGCTGTGACCACAGGGGACGTGATCACCTCCGGAAGCTGCAAACATCCTCATTTGGTAGCCAGCAAGAAAATGGGGAACTGGACCTTATAATCTGTAGGTGGTGAATTCTGCCAACAACCAGAATGAGCCGGAAACAGTTTCTTCCTTAGAGACTCGAAAATGGAATGCAGCCCTGCCAACATCTTGGTTTTAGTCTGGCGAAATGTGCCATGACTTCGGATCTAGGGAACTATAAGATCAACAATCTGTGTTGTTTGAAGCCACAAAGTCCCTGGAAATCTGCTGTGGCGGCAGGTGCTGTGCTCTGCTGAGCAGTTTCTCAACCAGCTTCCTACCATCTGCAGAACACTGGTGGCCTATGGTCTCTGAGCTTCCTCGTCCCCTTCAGTCTAAGCCAATGATGCTTCTGTTAGGTGCATTTTCTTAAAAGCTTTGTGGGCTTTCTTTGACTCTTATTGGGATTGACTCTATTGGACGAAAGCCATACCCTCAAATCTTTTCAAGAGAGGTCCTCTCTGGCTGGGGCTGACAATCAAGGTGCTTTGAGACAAAGTTCCTATTGATGTGGAAGCCTGTTTGTCTACTGGAGAGGATCAATAAAAAAACCACTTAGCCACATCCTTAAAATAATCTTAACTTTGGGCTTGGTGCCTGTGGCTCAAGTGGCTAAGGCACCAGCCACATATACCTCAGCTGGCGGGTTTGAATCCAGCCCGGTCCCGTTAAACAACAAAGATGGCTGCAACCAAAAAATAGCCAGGCATTGTGGCCGGCACCTGTGGTCCCAGGTACTTGGGAAGTGGAGGCAAGAGAATCGCTTAAGCCCAGGAGCCAGGAGTTGAAGGTTGCTGTGAATGATGATGACACCCAGGGCGACAGCTTGAGGCTGTCTCCAAAAAAAAACTCTTTCTGTAGCTGTTTTCTCCTTCGGGAACCTTTTGTTATCTGGAAAGGCTGGGAATGAGAAAGAGTTTTATTTTCTTTTTTTTTTTGAGACGAAGCCTCAAGCTATCCCCCTGGGTAGAGTGCCATGGCATCACAGCTCATAGCAACCTCCAACTCCTGGGCTCAAGCGAGTCTCCTGCCTCCGCCTCCCAAGCAGCTGGGACCACAGGCGCCCGCCACAACGCCTGGCCACTTCTTGGTTGCAGCCATCATTGTTGCTTGGCAGGCCCGGGCTGGGGATTCGAACCCGCCACCTTAGGTGTACGTGGCTGGCGCCCCAGCCGATTGAGCCACAGGCACCGAGCTGAAAGGTTTTTTTTGAATGAATTGAAGGAAGGAGTGAAAAATGAACAAAGGAGAGAAAAAAGAGAGAATAATGTCTGGGAGAGCCTGGGTTAACACCTTTTGTTACAGCAGTCGGCAGTCGTGGGTATGTTGTTTAGACAGAGGAATTCTTGGTTGATGGAATCTGGCATTCATGGGAAGAAATGTGAGTCTGCTGTCACCAACCAGTTGGGTGGCCTTCAGCCTGTCCCTTTACCTCCCTGGCTCAGGGTTCTCACCTGTTTGTTGTGGGTGAGAATATCCACTACGCAATGTGCCACGAGGCAAGTGTGCACATCAAGGCCAAGGCCCTTCTGGTTCTCATTTCTGGCACCTGGCCCGGGGCCTGGCACGGAGCAGGGCTCCAGGAACACCAGCGGCGTTTCTCATTTTTGCCACCACCTCGCTAGCTCTGGGCAGGACAAGCCAGGGCCCCACAGCCTAGGGGGGAAGGCTTTGAACTTGGAACCGAGCGCCTTCATTGTGGATCCAGTAAATTAAGTTTCTCATCAAGAACTTGAAGCGACACAGCAGCTTGCCTCCTTTGTCCCCCTGCGATTTGCATTCCGTGGTCTGTTATAACTTTCTAAACCTCTATTTGTCTTCATTCTCAGCCCTGTGTTCCCTCTGAAGTGCGAAGTGCTTCCAGTCCATTCTTTCCCCTCAAATTTTTATTTTCTGTCTTTTCAGTGTTTGGGGAGCTCAGGGGATCTTGCAAAAAAAAAAAAAATCACATTGTCCCTGCCCCAGATTCCTGCCACTCTCACTCTTTATTGTATTTCGAGTGTGTTTTCAGGGCGAGAACAGAAAGGCCTGTCCCAGATCCAGATGGCGGGGTCTGCTTTCCCAGGCCGCTGGTGTACCCATTCCCCAAATCTGTCTTTTCTGTGGAGAGAACTGGAACCTGAGGCTAAGGTGTCCAAACCCTGGGGTTGGACTGGAGGATGCCCACACTGTGAGAACACCCCAGGACACCAAATCCCACTCACCTCTCTGCTCTGCAGGAGGACAAATCAGAGAAAACAAGACAGTGGTTCACAACTCCAGCGGCTGAAGCTGACAGATGTGGCAGTGGAGTTGCTGCCACCTGGTGGCAGTGTACTCTGATGCTAAACAAGAACCCAAATGAAAATGAGGTTTCCGGGTGCTGGACTTTGAAACCAAAACATTCATATTAACAGCAATTTAGAGACATTAAATACATCTTAGAAAATGTTGCAAATCTCACTGACGTGAGGGCCACTCTTTGGGACTAAAAGCCCCCCAGGGTTTCTTTTCCCTGTACTTGAGTCTAGGGTAGGGTCCCTGTTCCGCCAGCACAGGTTTGTGGTCCACTCGATTCCAGACGTCAGATCATCACACACGGTTCATCTTCTAGGAAAAGCCAGTCTCTTGGGAGGGACACATGATGAAGTCAGTGGCAACAAAGGTGAAGGGCGCTGCTGGGGTTGGAACTGACCTAGCAGGTGTATTTATTTCCCGTCTGCAGTGAATTCCTCAAGCATTAGGGATGCCACACACACTCAGAGAAATGTCGTGGATGTTTCTTCTTCCTTTGGCTCCTTGACATTCCTTGTGAGTCACCTGCCTGTGGAACCAGAACTCCTGTAGCCCCCGTGGAGAGCATGTGCACTGGCGAGATTCTAGGAAATTAAATTGTTTCTCCTACAGGTTTGCTCAAGGTAAAGTTCTGTGGTTTCTCCTTCTCAGCTGTTTTAGCAGCACCTTGTAATCTGCGGTCTGGATGGCGGAAGTGGTTGTCCTTGCTTGATGGCTGACTCTTGTGCCAGGTACTGTGCTTTAGAAACTTGTCATTTCATTTATCCAATTTGCTCGATCATCAAATAGTCAGGCATTGGAAATTAGTATGTTCTAGACATAGGGACTAGGTAAAATTCTCATGAGATTCAAGATAAGACCGCAAGGTCCTTATGTTTTGTATCTTATAGCTCTTGAGGACCTTAAAACCTGTCTTAAAGGGTCTGAGGCTCCAAGGGGCTAAAGCTAACCCAGCCAGCGCTGGAACCCAGGCGAGTCTGGCTTGAGCGTCCCAGTCCTCTGTGGCTGCTGAGCCCTGGGCAGGCTTAGTGTCTTCTCAATACAGGAATGCCCTCTGTGATAATAGGTGGCCGCCAGTTGGCCCAGCATGCAACAGGGAGGTCCCTTACCTCCACTTTGGGACAACTCTCTACTCTTTGGATTGAGACATTCATTCTTTCATATGCTTATTCTTTCTTGATTTATCTGCTGGAATTTTGGAGAGTAACCACCAGGACTGAACATACAAAGTTAAGTGCAACCTGAACAACTGAGGCACAAATCAGCCTCCTCTGAGCTGACAGCAGAGCCTCCAAGGTGGACTTCCTCACACAGCCAACCCAGGGAGCTTTTAAACAAGGATCCCAGCCCTTGCAACCTCCTGGCATTGTTGTTCGGATGTATTTTTCTTTAATTCCTTGAATATATTTATTGTAGTTAAAGTCGTCTTAAATAGGTAGTTTAATTCCCAGGTAGTCACCTTAAACCTGTATAGGCCCAACTTGGTGTTTTCCTACTCTGGAAAAGGTAGGTCTTTCTGCTAGGTCTGCAGAAATCCCAAGCCCCTCTAACTGAGCTCTTCTCCCCTGTAAATCTTCTTGAGCCACAGGCGCTGCCCCTCCTCTGTAAATTTTATGGGAGCTTGGCTTTAGGCTTTATCAGGATGAGCTCAGAGTAGTTCTGATTCTAGAGCAGTGGTTCTCAGCTGAGGAAATTTTGCCTCCCGGGAGATGTTTGGCAATGCCTAGAAACTGTTTTGAATAAAACCATAGGGATGCCAATGCCGTCTAGTGAGTAGAGGCCAGGGATGCTGCAGAACCTCCTGGGTGCACAGGGCAGCCCCTGCAACAGAGTTGTCAGGCCCCAAAGCTCTGTGGTGCCAAGGTTAAGAAACCCTGCATGTGGCTCATGCTCCTGAGTGTCTCAATGTGGACCAGCTTTCCCCACTCTGCAGGGTGGGAACCCTTGCACCCTGGCCTTGCTCTCCCCCAGCAGTGTCTGGACCCCAGCATCTCTGGTCTACTCTTGTGCTGCTAACAGCACTGCCTGGTAAGGCATGGGTGGTCTCAGCCTGGGCATTTACAGCTGAGCCCTTAGTCACAGCCTCATAGGTGACCTCCATGTGGACTTCTGGGGCCTCCACTGTACACAGGTCCCCTGTCTGCTGCCCTTACTGTACAGTCCAGCTGTCTCAGCTGTCCCCAACTCTGGCTCTTGGCTCCTCTGCTCAGTGAGATGGCTGCTGTGCTGCGACTCCAGCCCTCTGCAGACGCTCTTGGAGATTTCCCCTCTCTCAGGGATAGCAGTCTTGCCCGACATCTTATCTACTCCCTGAAAGCAGTGGTCTCCTACAGTTTGTCTGCTTTGATAGTTGCCATGGCAGGAGGGTTATTCTGAGCCCAAATATTCCATCAGGACCAGGAGCACAGGTCTGAGTCCCTGCTGTCCACCCTCAACTGCTTCCTATGCTTTGGGCATCAAATCCAGACTGTTCCCCATGGCTAAGGCTGAGGAGCCCTCTGTGGTCTGGTTCCCATCCTTCTCCAACACGGCCTTGGGTGTTTCAGGCTTGTTCCCACCACAGGGCCTGACTTCGTCCTGGGTCGTTCTTCCCTCAGATAGTCCCATGACAGGTTCCCTGTCACCCTGTAGGTCTCAGCTCCAAAATCAGGTCACCTCTGAACAGCTGAGTTCATACATCTCCTACTAAACCCATGACTTTAACATAGCCCCTGTTTTATTTGAGTCACAGGACTGACAGTTATCTGAAAGAATCTCATGTTTATTTGTTGCTGTATTCACTATTAGTCTCCCAGTTGGAATGTCATTTTCACGTGAGCAAACAACTTGTCTTTCTTATGCACTGTGAACTCCTTGGTACTTGGCACAGAGCCTGGTGCCTACTAGACTCCTGGTCAGTATTGGATGAATGGATGGACAGATGGATGCATGAATGTGCAGATGATGGATGGATGGATGGATGATGGATTAATGGGTAGATGATGAAGAGCTGGATGATTGATGAATGGAAGGGTGGATGATGGGTGGGGATGGATGGATAGCTTGATTGTGGGTAATAGGTGGATGACGGATAAACAGATGGATATGTAGATGAATGGAGGAAAGGGTGGATAGTGGCTGGATGGATGATAGATGATGGA
The DNA here is from genome assembly GCA_963574575.1 of Galagoides demidoff. Taxonomy (NCBI): domain Eukaryota; kingdom Metazoa; phylum Chordata; class Mammalia; order Primates; family Galagidae; genus Galagoides; species Galagoides demidoff. The sequence continues at coordinate 26,282 of CAUYQV010028948.1, read as the reverse complement.
TGGGTACGGACAGTTGGATGCCATATTTCAGTTTAGATAAAGGAATACAGTTGAAGAACAAAACTATTTCCAGTTGCATGTCCTGGAGAAGATGATGAAATATGTATCCTTAGATTTGATCCTGAAATCTGTTTGGAAATAAGCAAAGATCCGAGTAAGGAGGTATCCATATGTGTAGGAAATAGTCCATAGTTCAGTGTGGCCATAGGATAGATTTTGTGACAGGGAATCGTAAGAAATAAAGTTAAGACAGTCGGCTGAAGCCCCTTTGTTAGGAACCTTGGCTGCCAAGCCGAAGACTGTAATCTTCATTCAGTGATCTAGATGGAACCATTGAATGTTTTAGAGTAAAGGATTAATTAGCATGAAGAGAGTATAATTTCAGACAATTACTCAGACAAGAGAGGCTCAGCAAAGGGTTAGGTAAAAAAGCAGATCTAAGCTCTTCCAGATATAGATATATAAAGAGTAAGAGAATAGAGTAAGTTTGGAGGTAAAGAGAGAAGTAGAGGCATGTATCAAATGACCTGGAGTTTTGGGAGCAAAGAAAGGGAGAGATCTGTCTGCCAAGGATGGAAGAGGCTTTGCAGTGTCAGGGGTTGTCTGAGAGGAAGCCCACCTGCCATGGTGTTACAGGTTTATGGGCAGCTGTGGCTGCACTAGGGCCCTTGTGTGAGTTTGTCTGGCTACCTTTAGAAGCTCAGGAGGCTCAGAGAGAGTCAGGTCAGTTCAAAGAGATGCCAGCAAACATTCAAAATGCACCTACTATGTACTAGTCCTTGCTGTGTGGCGAGAGTGCCAGGGATGAATCAGTAGTGTTTTTGCCCTTGAGGATTTTGCAGACAGAGGAGGCACCACAAGTCACCACAGCGGGGCTGGTGAGAGCCGTGGAGAGCAATGATCCTGGCTGCACCAGCATCAGAAAGCAGCAGCCAGTGCCTTTCTGCAGGGTCTCTCGGGTCATTTTGTTAGCACCTCCCCCCCCATTTTTATCCATCCAGCAGACATGTGCTGAGCACCTACTCTGTGCCAGCTGTGGTGCCAGGCTTTGCTTTTTAAATGGATCAACAAAAGTATTTCCAGTATCTATTCTTGCTAGACATGCGGGCACTATGAGAGTGGGTAGAGGGTGGGATGGGAGGGTGAGTAAGATGCAGTTCCTGTTTTCAAATGAAGGAGGGTCTTTAGCGAGCCCCCCCAAAAGCAGATAGTTCCTCTCTAGCCCCGTGCACACCCCTCTGAGCCCCGTGTCCATTATAAACATCTTGCACTAGAGTGGGACGTTTGTTATATCAAGGGGCCAAGATAGATCCGCCTGAAGTCCCTAGCTGACATTAGACTAGAGTTCGCTGGTGGCAGTGTACCTCCTATGGGTTTTGATGGTGTATTTATAATGACGCATGTCCACCACTCCAGTATCGTAGAGAATTGTTTCATTGAGGCTCTTTTTATCCCTCCCTCCCCCACATCCCTGAACTTTTTCCTGTTACTTTCACCTTTTCCAAAATGTCATATAGTTGGAATCACATAGTCTGTAGACTTTTTAGATGAGTTTCTTTCACTAAAATCTTACTACTCAAAGTGTCTCCAGGCCAGCGGCACCAGGCTTATTTGGAGCTGTCAGTCATGCTGAACTTGGGACGAACTCTAGGTCCCATCCCAAGCCTGCTCAGTCACAGTCCACATTTTAGCAACACCCCACTCCCCTATGGTTTTATACACATGAAAATTTGAGGAGCACTGGTATAAGGGGCCTGTCAGACAAACCAGTGAGGGGTTTGATCAGAGGAACCAGAGGGTCCAGGGCCAAATAACCCAAGCAAGAAAGATTTCCTGGGTGTTGGGGCCACCCACCTGTCCTTGCTCCCAGTCTGGGGGAGAGGAGCAAAGGGTCACCCCAGGGCTTCCGGTAAAGGGAATGGAATGGACCCCTTTGGGGATTTCCACCCTGCAGAACTATTTTAATTGAAATTAAATAACATTTAAAGTTCCGTTCTTTAGTTTCAGCAGTCAAATTTCAGGCTCTCAAGTAGCCACTTGTGACTCGTGGGCACTGGATCGGAGATCACAGAAATAGAACATTTCTGTCAGTGCAGAAAATTCTGTTAGATGAGGGTTTTTCAAACTTTTAAAATCTTACAGTATACTTAAACCTATAGTTAAACTTCTTCGGCATATTTAAATTATGTTGATCAAAAAAGTTAAAAAAAAAAGAAGAATATATGTGCATGAATGTCTTTCAAAAATAGGCTCAGCACCCATAACACAGTGGTTATAGCGTCAGCCACATACACCGAGGGTGGCGGGTTCAAACCCAGCCCAGCCCTGCTAAACAACAATGACAACTGCAACAAAAAATAGCCAGGCATTGTGGTGGACACCTGTCATCCCAGCTACTTGGGAGGCTGAGGCAAGAGAATTGCTCAAACCCAAGAGTTGGAGGTTGCTGTGAGCTGTGACACCATAGCACTCTACCCAGGGCAACAGCTTGAGACTCTGTCTCCAAAAAAATAAATAAATAAAATAAAATAAAAATAATTAATGATCTCTAGAAATGTTCAGCAGCACACCAGTTGAAAGTTGCTGTATTGGACAGTAGTGCTTTAGAGGAAAAAAGGCTGGTAGTACCTATAGCTCAGTGGCTAGGGCACCAGCCACATACACTGAGGCTGGTGGGTTTGAACCCTGGCCAGGCCAGCTAAAAAAACAACAAAGACAACCACCACAACAAAAAAGAATAGCTAAGCATTGTGGGTGCCTATAGTCCCAGCTACTTGGGAGGCTGAGGCAAGAGAATTGCTTAAGCCCAAGAGTTGGAGATTGCTGTGAGCTATGATGCCACAGCACTCTACTGAGGGCAGCATAGTGAGATTCTGTTTCAAAAAAAAAAAAAAAAGAGGAAAAAAGGCTGAAGAAGCAGGAGAATCTGTGGAAACAAGAAATAGAGCAGTCACCCCTGTCTCCCTGAAGGACGCTGGCAGCCCTGTGGGTTTGTGTTTCTTCCTTATTTCCCATAGAGTTCCAAGGGGGTCATTGAAGGATCAGGATGAGAACTGTGACCACAGCTATCTTGGTAGAAAGGACGGTGACTCAGGTTTACCTATGAAGTGTTACAGGAGCTTATAATAGCTGTGCATGCAGGGGTGCAGGGCCAGGAGGAAGGGCTGTGCCCCCATCAGTGGAGGGACAGGAGACGTGGGTGCCGACTCGGGCAGTGTGGCTGCTAACTAGCCTTGCCCTTTTTCCGAATAAGGAAATCCCCTAGGACACAAATCTCCCACCAAATCCCACACTCCCTTCATCACTCACCCCTGTTATTATCTACTTTTTGATTCTGCTTTATTACTTCTTAAAACAGTCAGTACTTAGATTTTATGATGTTTTACCACTGTCGTTGTTCCTGATTCTTTCCATTTCTTTGTACAGGATTAAATTTTCTTCAAGTTTGAAGTTCATCCCCAAGTGGTTCTTTGAGAAAGGTCCTGGAGGAACTAAGCTCTCTTGGTCCGTTTGAAAAGACATTTATTTTACTTTCTCTCAAGTGGTGGTAGTTTAGCTGGCTACGGAATTCTAGGATGGTAATTTTTAAATTACGCTTTGAACTTGGGTGCCCATGTTGCAGGAGGAGGGCATGGTCACACCCTGGTACTTTCTTGTTGAGTCCTGGGGTGAGGAATAGTTTCCTAACTTCGTGTTCACCATAGACAATCATTTTCTGGCTCTTAGCTCTTTGCAATTAGCCCATTTAGCTTTTGTCTATGTCTAGAGCAAGCCCTTAACTCTACCCTTGAGAAGGCATTTAAATCTCTGCCTCTTGGGTTTCTCTTTGCTCAGATGTCCCCATGAGTTTCTGGGTTGATGCCTCCTCCACTTTCACTTTTGACTTCTCTCATTTCTGGTCTCTGGGAGAATTTCCTGTCTTCATTATGAGGTGGGCTGTGTATTTAAAATGACAGTTATATTTCACAATTATCTTTTTCTGTATCTCCCATAAAAATATTGTTAACCCTCAGCGTTTGAGTCTCTTTATCGGCTAGTCTTGAGCATGACATATTGAACATTCAAGCAGCAAATTAACATTAAGAGAAATACCCATTAGATGTTCATGCTTAATTCAGTAGCTGAATTTTATTCGTAAAGTCATATGTCAGTGATGGTGATTTCATATTTCAATATCCATGTTTTATTTCTGACAGTAAATTCGATTCTTACACATAGAACAAAATGATATTCATCAAGAGCCCCAGGAAGCTCATTTGTTTGCTATTGTAGCAAGTTTGAGGGCTAATACCTAGGTCTACTTTCTTCTTCTTTGAATGAGAAGCTGAGTTCCAGAGAGAGTGCACTGCTCACCGAAAGCCACAGCTGGTGGAGAAATGGAGCAGGATGCAAGAACCCCAACTGAAACGTCTGCCACCTTTTAATCCTTTGAATCTTTTTTCTCATCTGCTAAATGAAGAGGTTAGGCCGGACATGGAGTCAGGTCCTGACTCAATAGCTCTGTGACGTTGGCCTGGTGGCATAAGCTCTCTGGGCTTTTGTCTTCGTAAGCCCTACCCCGTCCATCTCAAACGGCTGTGCAGAGAATCAACCACTTTGTATGAGAGCGCTCTGAGCAGTGCAGGGGCTGCAGGGAGGTGTGTGCAGTTCTTGTCATTAAGATGCTCTGACTGGCTCCTGCAGCTCCCTCACGGTTAGGCAGACGCGTGCTTTGTAAATGCAGTGTGTGCTGATTGCTTCTGACCCAGCACAGCTTTGTGAGCGAGCAGGGATCTCTTCTGTCTGTGAGCAGCTCGATGATGGGTCTTTGATACCTCTTAGTTTGCTGCGATTGTGACATTTGATGTCCTTCTCCGTGAAAGCTCACTGGTGTGTGAATCTCATGTTCCATTTCTCTCACTTCTCATATGCGAGCCCAGCACTGGAAAGCCCTGCAGGGCAAGTGCCAAGTCCTGCGGAATGTTCGCAAAGGAGTCAGACACAGCCAGCTCCGGCCGGCTCCTTGATTAGAGCCTTACTGACGTTCCAAAGGGTAAGGCGAGTAGGCACAGCCCAGCCTCCAGTGTCACGTCCACCTCAGTCCCTTAGTTCCCACTGTCCCCCCACCCCCCGCCAAGGAGGCAGTGTGGCATGATGGGAAACTCTCAGACTCGGAGTCAGGGTACCCAGCTCCATCACTGACCTTGAAAAGCTGCTGTCTCTCCTTTGTGCCAGAGTCCCCCAGCCACAAATGATGACATCTGGTAATTCACTGGTTTTCAGCCTTTTTATTGTCAATAACCCTTTCTTTGGTTCTCTTTTCCCCCTTGTGACCCAGCCCCACAGGCTCTTTCATGCTGACAGGAAGCTCCTCTTAGCAGTTGTATGTGTCTGATTAATAAAAGGTGGCACAGCCCAGGGACAATCCTTTAAAATGCCCCGTGGCGCACACGAAGCGCAGAGGGAAGAGATGATTTATCTGTGGTCATGAGGGTGTTTTTATATTAGAAATTGTCTGAAAGAGGGAAGCTGTGTGTCTCCAAGGTTATAGCTGATAGTGCATTGAGATTTCTCAGGGCTATGTGAGTAAATGGGGAACAAGGTCAAGTGAATGTCATTCTGAGAAAGTGTGTGGTCAACATGCTCGGGCTTAATTGAAGCTACACCTGATCACCACCCAAAGGAGCCAGCCCCTCCAGAACACAGACAGTATCTCATTTAATACTCCCTCGGCCGTGGTGGATTGCATGCTGCTTGGCACTCAGTAGGTGCTCATTAAATGTTTGTCGTCAGCTATGGACATTCTCTTAGAGCTGTGCTCCTGCCTAGGTACCATGATAATTGTTTAAAGCTTCAAACAGGTGACAGAGCTGGAAAAGACAGAAGGTGGGAGAGAAAGAAAGGGTTTCCTAGACAGGCAGACGAGGACACTGAATAACAGACGCAGGCTCCTTTAGCAAATGCTCAGAGACAGGATGTCAAATGAGCCCATGAAATTGTGCCAGGAGAGCCTGGAGGGCTGCAAAACTGTCCCTGTACCCTGCTCACCTTTCTCTCTTGACCCCTGGAAGATTGTTCCACTTCATCCAGAAGAGAAGCACAGCTGAAAATGAGGTTTTAGAACGGCTCAGGGGAGGTCTGGGGAGATTTCTGGAGGGTGGAACGTGAGGAAGGGCATGAACGCTCTGCGCCCCCACCCACCCCCTGCCTTGTGCGTCTGTTCATCTGTACCCCCTGTAGTATCCTTCAGAAGAAACCAGTAAACACACACAAAGAAAGACTCACTCAGGGAGATCCGCAGGTCACAGCCGGATGATAAAAGGAGTTCACTCTTGAGGTGATGCCAAGGTGGCGGCAGCTGAAGCCCAAAGTCCCCTGGGTTTTCTGATCAGAGACTGAGGCTGGTTTGGGTTTCTGGTGTCAGCTGAGCAGGGCAGAGATTTGCTCAGTTCACCCCCATTGGTGCGAGCACAAATTATTGGGCACAAAGCATGTGTGTTTCCTTCCGGCAGGTAGAACTCATCTCCCGCGGTGACACCGACAGTCCCCTCTGCTGGGGTGGGAGTGTGCCCTCCCTCCCAGGTCCTGTCAGCTGGTTCTGCCTGTGCTAGAAACAGCCAGCCACATACCCACCACCTGCACCGGGGGCGGGGAACCCTAGGCCTGGGGGCCCACGCGGCCTTCTGGATCCTCTGCGACCTTGTGACTGAACCCAAATTTTATAGAATAGATACTTTTAATAAAGTCTGTGTGAGGTCCGGATTCAGTGGAGGGGCTGCGCGGGGATCTGCCAGCTGTGCGCCCACCACCTGGACTCTGCGTCACCATTTTACTATGGCAGCTCCACCGCGGACCTTGCCAGCCTTCTGCCCATCCTTCGTTCTGTTTGATTTTTTTGTGCATTACAAAATGAGTTGTAGACATCGGTACGTTTTAACCCTAAACACGTCAGTATTCACCTCTTCATTTATTTTTTATAATCCTTCTGGGTTCGTTGCTCGGGCCAAAGCCCTATGAAGCCACTGAGGGGGGCGTGAGAACCAAAGGCAGCCGCTCCCTTACTGTGTCTTTCTGTGGAAGCCCAGGCTGCAGCATCCACAGTGTCCTTTGAGAGGGAGTGTTGCAGCAGCCAGCCCGGCTCTAGTTAGTTTTTTGCCACCCTTCCTGTGTTCTTTTCTGGCAGGTGGGGGCAAGCCTGTGCCCTGCCCTGCTCATCCTCTCCCCCAGGCACTGGGGACCTACTTCTCCTTCCGCCCTCTGTCCACCAGGCTTGCTGTTGCCTCGTCAGATTCCCAAGGACCTGGCTTCCTTTAAAGCTGTTGCCTCTTCCATTCAGATGAGCAGGGGAGGGGCCATGTGAGCAGGTGGTGCTGAGACCCTGAAGGCCGGCAGGATTCTGAGCGGTGGGAAGGGAACAAGGTGTAAGCACAGCAGGAAGGTCACTGACTGCTGAGCGACTAAATATTGTTGGGCACAAGGCCTATGCAGAGCAGAGAGATGGGCAAGATAAGAGCGCCAAGGAAAGGGACAAGACAGGGGCACCAGGCTTGTCCATGCTGGCCTCCTCTCCCAGGAAGTACAGTCTCCTGAGAAGGTGAGAGTGAGCTGTGGTTGGGCGTGGAAAGACACCCACCACGTGATCTTGCATGTCCTGAACACCAGATCTAAAAACGCCCAACTCTTCAAAGCAGAGAAAAGAGGTCAGAGGATGCAAAACTTCAGTTAGATACACAGTCTGTTGTAGCGTGCGGTGACTGTAGCTACTAACAATGTATTGTGTACATTAAAAGAGTAGATTATAAGTGTTCTCACCACAAACAAAAAAAGATAAATGAGGCAGTGTAGATGTTAATAGCTCGATTTAGCCATTGTGTAATATATATGGATTTCAAAACATCGTACCTTATACTATAAATATGTATGGTTTTTATTTGCCAATTAAGAATAAAACAAAAACTAGAAAATAAAATAATTTGGAGCATGCATGTTATAGAAAGCAAGAGCTTTGGGATGGGGCAGTTCCAGGTCAATGCTCCCATGTGCCAGCTGAGTGATTGAGAGCCCCTTCTGGAGCTCCCAGGGCCTCAGCCTCCAGGTCTATGACGTGGGGATAAGTGTGCCTGGTTCCTGGTGTCATCAGGACAGAAGCCGATGAACAGCCAGCCTCGTAAGCACCCCGTAAAGACAGTGAGGGCACTGGGGAGTCGAGGGGCTGGTTTTTGGTTGTAAAGATGACCTAAGAGAATCCACTTGCTTTCTTTTTTCAGGAGCAAAGGGTATCTTTGCATCCACAGGTGATGCTCATATAAGCAGCTCACAGGGCTTCTTGGAGCCTTGTGCCCTCCATTCTCATTCCTAATGCTGCCTAGGGCACATGGCCCCAAGGACAGTGGGAGGCTCCAAGGGAGGCCTGCCCAGCTCCCTGGGATTTGTCTACCAGGCCTGGCAGAGGAGGTATTGGCCCTCCTTGGAATAGGAGCCAAGGCCAGCTGTCATGGCATTTAGGAGACAGGGCAAGTGGTCTAGCCCCCTGCTAGGACACCAACACCAGGGGGAGGAGGAGGCAGGCAGAGCCTCTGGGACCCGCCCCACCCCTGTCTAGAAGGGTTGGCTTCTCTTCTGCTTCCCCAGCTGGGACGCATCTACTGAGCCCCACAAATCCTTCAGACATTCTTTCTCAGGCCCAAAGTTAGGACTTCTCTCTGCCCACTTAGAATTTACTGCGAGGCAGGTGCCATGAACACATCTCATTCTTGGCTTCATAACCACTCCAGCAGCTTGGAGCTATGATTTCCCCTGTTGTATTCATGAAGAAACTGAGGCTCGAGGAAGTGACCCAAGGGTGCCCTACAGAGCTGGAACTCAACCAGATCTGTCTGATTTTGTGAGACCCAAGCAACGTGCTTATCTGATTCCCCCTTCCCTCATAGACTTTCTAGGCTCCAAGATCCTGAGCAAGGGGATGGGGGTCATAATTACCACCGTATTCTCCATGCCTGGCAGATGTATGATGTTCAGATAATACTGATTGAGGGCTGTAGACCCACTGACCATTAAGCTTATGAGCAGCAGAAAACCCCAGAGGTGATCTGTGCTAACTTCTAGTACCATGGAGGAATTTCCTCACCTGTGTCGCCAGCTCTGCTTGGTTACCTCTAAGGATGGGGAGCTTATCTGAGGGCTGGAGCTCTCATTCATGGGGAAGGCGCTTCCACTGTTGACTGTGACTGCTCCCCACCCCCACCCCAGCCACAGTGAATCCTAAGGGCAGGAATCTGAGTGTGTCTTGATTCACTGATAGAATTCTTTTTCACAGGGAATGGAATAGCACCTTCCTGCATCCTTGTTAGGGCTACTATAGGCATCTCCCTGCACAGGAAACTTGAGTGGCTTCTGGCCAAGCATATGGTGATGAATGAAACACCAGTTCTGTGGATTCCACGGGCTTTGGGAAGACTCATTCAGTGCCCTTGCTTGGGAGTGTTCCTGCTGGGCAGCGTGGGCAGATCGCTCCTCTCCTGGCCTACAGGCCTTTGCTTATTGCCATTTTATCTACTGAAATAGTCCTCTGCTTTCTTCCAGCCTTCCCACTTTAAAATCATGTATCTTGATGAGCATGGTGTCATCTTCCTGCTTCCTTTCACAAAGACTCTGTCCCTGGGTTTCATTTGCAGCTTGTCCCTAGGGTGGGGCAAAAGCTTAAACATCTGTGTTTCCAGGATCTTCCTGGGCTTTCAAGGCTGTAAGGTTGAAACACCTCAAGGAAAATGGGCCTCCGACCCCCAAACATATCCTTATTATAAAGTCTGGGATGGATGGGCGGACAATCCTCTCAGGTTTTAGCCCACTCACGTCTCTGACTGGTGGTGGATACCAACAGTAGTTCATTGTAACCAGATCAACCAGATCTGCCTGATTTTGTGAGACCCAAGCAACGTGCTTGTCTGATTCCTCTGATGGGGCAGATGTGTGCTGTGATTGATTAGCAATGTCTGCCAGGGCAGGAATGGGGGTGGCACGTGAATGCCACGTATTTGACATCTCCTTTGCAATCCAGTTCCCATATTTCACATATTGGAAAAGTGAGGCTAGGAGAAAAGAAAGAACTTGAGGGAGAATGTGTAGGAACCCTAGGGGCAAACCAGATTCGGAGCCAGGTGTCCTGTCTTCTGTCTGGCATATTCTGCACTTGGCCTGGTAGGTAGGACTCTATATGAGCCTCAAATGCTCCCTTCCTCCATCCTGGAGAACTTGAGCACCTGTGAACACTGTACAGATATTTCTAGAGTGCGCCTTACCATGCGCCAGGTGCTGCACAAAGGGTTGAGGATTCAGCAGTGAAAAAACAGATGAAAAGCTCTGTTGTCATGAAGCTTCCATTCTAGTCGGGGGAGAAAAAGATAAACAACAAATGTAATGATACGATTAAGGGATTTATCGCTCTACCTGTGAACAAACACAGAGGCTCCTCCTTTCACCAGTTGAGGCCGTTTTCCCTTTGCCTGTTCCTTTCTGCAGACTGGAATATGGCTGCCTCTCTGCTCCTCTGGGCGGGAAACATCCCACCCTGTCATTTCGTTTCCTGGCTCTCTGCCTTTGATCCAATTCCATGGTTATTAGAGAAGAAAAGTGGTTATGGGAGGAGATGATGAGGCTTCATTTCATCTGTTTGCTTGGCCAACACAAAAGAACGTGCCAGATCAGGGCCGGGTTTAGGAGCTAACGTCTGGCTTGGCCCCGATGCCCCTGGCTTGGTGCTGCCCGTGGGATGTGGGCTCTGTGGGCCCGCTGCTGCTGCCAGCTCCGGCTTCCCCAGCTTCTCTGGTTCTGAGCCAGGAGTAGGAAGGACCATTGGCACCAAGGTCATTTAGAAATATGACATTTCTAAAGGTGGGGGCATAGTTTTGGTTGCCGTAGTGACCAGGAGCACCTCCAGCATTTAGAGTGGGAGGTAGTAAGATAAAGTCCCTACAAGAGGGTCTCTACGAAAGACCCTGCATGATGAACTGTCCTGTCCAAAATGCCAGTAGCTTCCCCCTTGAAGAACACGAGTAGGGAAAGAGTGTAGCCTAGAATGTCAGCCCCTGAGTCTGCGTCGACAGTCTTGAGAAAAGTTTGGGGCCTGGAAGTGCAGGTCTTCAGACCTTGCTGGCGCTCTTCATCCTCGGAACCTCCCACACTTAACGCTTTGGTGAAATGGGGCCCAGGTGTCTCAGGTGATGGATTAGGGGGTGGGTGCGCACAACCCCCTCAGGCTTTACCCACGTAAGGTGTGGGGATCATTGCCACCTGCCCAGTGCCAGCAACTGCCTGCCCACCCCTTGTGCTCTCCATGCCTGGACACGGCTGTTCAGCCTCCTGGGCAAAGGCCCAGCCACCATGACCCCCATTCCCTGCTGCACACAAAGGGGCCACCGGGGTCAGCCTACACACCCAAACTCCCCCTGCACAGAACTGAACAGCTCCTCACCGCCCGCGGTGCAACCCTTCAGCCCAGTGACACTTTACTGGCAGGGCCCTGGTTGGCCCCCGGGCCAGCTGCCCAGGGAAGGGCTTGGCACCAGAGCAAGAGGCTGTGGAACATATTTCCAGTTGGGCTTCCAGGCCAAGAGCCTCAGCCCCTTCCCACCACTGTTCCCACTGACCCTGCCGCCTACCCAGCACATTAGCATTTAAATATATCCAAAGTCGTCTCCACCAAAGCCCTGTCCCCGCACTGAATCCACCAGGGAGGGAGCATTTGAATCCTTCTCCCGGACTCCCCTTTCCTCATAATGGCCATACTGTATTCATCGGCTTCTGTATGTGGCATTAGCCGAAAGAAGGAGAGAGGGCGCCTAGCAACCCAGAGCAGGCTGAGAAAGAGGTGGGAAGGAAGTGATTTTCATGTAATTATTCACTTCGACAAAAGCCGTTGTCAGGTACACACTGGAAACACAGCTGTTTTATTATTCTCCTAACCTACTTTTAATCTTTTGAGAATCCTTACCAATATAAAAGGCGAAAAGAAAGAGCTTAATTCAGCCATTTTCTGCCAGGCCATATAAGTTATGTTTTCACCTCAAATGAAGGCTCAGCTTATAGGAGTTGTGGGATGTGTATGTGTGTGTGTGTGTGTGTGTGTGTGTGTGTGTGTGTCTGTCTGTCTGTCTGTCTGTCTATCTGAAAAAAAAATGTTAAAGAAAAGGCTGTGGGTCGCAAGCTCCCAGAGGGCAACCAGGCCCGGTCCTGGCTCCTTGGACGCAAAGGCCCAGCTCCACATGCACTGTTGGCCCTGGTGGTTTTCACAAATCTTCCTGGGCAGGCATTAGGACAGCAAGGAGCCTGTGAGCAATGAAGTGTTGGCTCTTTCCATCCATCTGTGTTGGACCCATGCTGGTGGCCCAGCAAGGTAAGGGTATCTGCCTATGAGCACCTGCAGCTTTGGGTACCTGTCAAAAATCTGATTAGGTCGTCTGGTGGGGAGGGAGGCTAGGATGTCAGAAAGGACACAGGAGCTTATTTCCTAGGATAATTGAGAAGTGTCAGCTACCAAAAGAAATCAGATTAAGGGTACCAGCTAAATCACTGCAGACTTTGCATTCATTATATCTTTCTTTCATGGGCAAAGAAGTTGAGGTTCAGAGAGGTAAAGTAACTTGCCTAAGGTTGCACAGCAGCAAGTGGAAGAATAAGGCTCCATGCTGGGTCTACTGATCCTGAAACCTTTCCCCTTTTCATTAAGCCCCTGCAAGGCTCAGAATGAGGCACCTGACAAAAGCCATCTTGTTTAACTTTTTGCATGGAGCTTCCATGCCTTCTCCCAAGGGCAGGCCAGGTTCCAAGGGGCAGTTCACAGATTTGCTTGTTCCTAAGCCCAGAGTGACTGCTCACGCTGGCCAATGTATAAATCTTGAACATCAGTGGACACAGGCCTGCCCCTCTCCGGGTGTTTGTTCCTTTATGTGTAAAAAGAAGATACTAATAGCAGCAACCTTGAGAATGAAGAGAATTTGATATTCACACAGGGCTTTGCACAGCCCTAGGGATGTCATAGGTACTACTAAGGGTTCATTGATGTCATTGGGATAATCAGCGTGACCATCGTTCTGCACCTTCTCTTCCTAGTGTTCTGGGGGCAGGACAATTAATGCCACATCTGGCAGACCTCAAGGCACCATCATGGCAAACACCAGCCAACTCCACAACACAGACACAGGTGGATGTAGCAGGCCCGGTGTTGCCACCTTTGGTGACAAGCAGAGGTTCTCCCTCCTGTTTTGACTGGTGGCTGCTTGCAAATCTGAGAACACATTTCTAGGGAAGCTTCTTTTAGTAAACCGTGCTGCCTTAAATGCTGTAGCAAATCACTCCTGCTCCAGTTCCCTTTCAGCTCCCAGGGCAGCAACTCTCCCCCTTCACGGACAGAACCCTGGCCCTTGTTGCCCCACTGACCTCCTCTCCCTACTCCTCCCCACAACTCGCTCCTCTTCAGCACATGTTGGATAAGAGCTCATCTGTCTGCTGTCTGCTTGTTGTCTCTCTCCTACTGGAGTGTAAACGCTTTGAAGGTAGGAGGAGCTCTATAAAGTGGGGTGGCAGCTGCAGCCTCACCTTCTAAAACTTGTAAACACACACCAAGTGGAGAAAAGAGGAGCGAGAATGTTTTGTTTCCTTTTTGTTTCCAGATTTTGAATAGTGGAATATCCCGGGGAGGAATGGATGTTGACCAGGCACCCGACTGGGTTCCTGAGTACCCTTCAGAGTATTTCTCGCTGCCCCCTAAGAGCTAGGAAGGTGCTGATCCAGGAGATAGGAAAAAGACATAGTTTTCTCTCCTGAACATCTGAGAAATTCTCCTTGCGTGGTCAAGATGGGAACATGAGGGAGAGGGCAGAGCTTGTTTCCACCCACCCACCCACCTGTCTCTAACCTGCCCCAGGGCAACGTTCAGGACACATCGGCCACAGGACATGCAGTCTTATAAAGTGCCATCCGTGGGGATGGGGGCAGTACTTAGGAGACATCCTTTTTGACACATGCAGCTTCTGAGTGTGTGTAGGGAAAAGTTTGTCCTTGTCCATCCATCCTTCCTTACTTCTCCCAGCAAATGCCATTGAGGACCTACTCCGTGTAGCTCTGTACTAGGCCTGAGGGTCCATCTGGGAAGGTAGTTACATGTGACCATTGCTCCCTCTACCTATTATGCAGGGGGCTCATCATACAGCTCTGTGCTGGGCCCTGAGGGTCTAGGTGGGAAGGTAGTTACATGTGACCATTGCTCCCTCTCTGGGCTCATCATACAGCTCTGTGCTGGGCCCTGAGGGTCCATATGGGAAGGTAGTTACATGTGACCATCCCTCCATCTACCTATTATGCAGGGGACTCATCATACAGCTCTGTGCTAGGCCCTGAGGGTCCATGTGGGAAGGTAGTTATATATGACCATCGCTGTCTCTACCTATTATGCACCGGGCTCATTGGAACCAGTTGTCCCAGAAGAGGTGAGGTTGCCCTAGTGCTTGAGGGTGGGACCACCTCTCTTCTCTGCTCCCCTGTTCCCATGCAAATCTGTCCTCCAAACCTTTCTGAATGTGGTCCGCCCATGGCTGTGCTGCCAGAACGCCCCCCATTCATTGCTGCAGAACATGGGGAGTGATCCCTTTCTCAGCTGCTGACCCAGCTTCCTTAGGGTTTGTTTTGTTGAGACTATTTTCCCTTCAAATTGTGTTGAGAAATAGGAAGCCCTTTCTCTGCTGAGCTGCTCCCTTTGTAGCGTCCTGGGAGATGCTGGTCCATGCAGCTCAGTTGCCTGGTCTTCCTTTCATTGAGGTGGGGTTGCTTTTGTTAAGTTTGACTTCACAGCCACAGAGCAATTTAAATCTCGTCTGAGACTCCAGGCCTGCTCAGCAGACCAGGGGGCCCCAACTTTTCTCTGGAACCAGAGTACCCTGAATTCAAACCTGACTCCCTTAAAAGCTATGTGACCTTTCTGGAACCCATTTCTTCCTCTAAAAAAATGGAGATGGTAATGCTCACGTGAGCCAGTTACATGAGTCATGAGATTGCATGAAAGCCTTGAGTACGTAATAAGTTTCAGCAGATGTTAACTCAAGTTTTTCACGTCTTAAGGAGCTACCATATTGATGGAGGGTTTATGAATGTTCTATTATTCTGTCTGCCTGTCTTTTCCCTTTTTGTCAAATCATTCCAATGGCCACCATGATTTTGTCTGATCTCTTGGTGTTTATAGAATTTTTAGTTGAAGGAAGAGCTAGCCTCGCTGAAATGGGCTTGGGATAATTCCTTAGCAGAGATAATGCTGTGTTCACTAGCTATGTACTTTTTCTCTTCCTTAATAAATGAGTAGACTGCATTTCTAAGACTTCCTTGTCCTTAAGTTTTAACTCTGGTTTAACTGACTATCTCTTGGCTCTGGTGAGTGACATGTAGGCAGAAGTGACATAGGAAACTCTCAGGCCTAGCCCTTAAAAACTTCCCAAGCAAAACCTACAGTTCTCTGTTGCTTTGCCTCAGCAGCTGTGCAGGAAGCAGGTGTTGAGATGGTGGTACCACAGTAAGGGAGAAATTTAGCTTATGTTGCTAAATCAGTGAGTGGAAGAGACCCCCTTACACTCTGCATAGGGCTTCTTACCCAAATCTCAGTGTGCTAAACCACAGAGATGTGAGGGTTTATTGTTTAATCCAACATAGCTTAGCAGTGGTCATCTCAACACATATAGCAGCTCACTGATGAATTACTTAGTCCTTTTCCAGATTGATGAGCAAGGCTGACAGTTGGGGCCCTGTAACATTTTTACAACCACAGTCATCTGTGTGAGAACACAGACATGCATCAGTTATACCAGTCTGCTAATGAGTCTAATGATGCACCCTCCACGTGAAGATATACCATGGCTCTTCATGGGACTTTTTCCAAGAAATTTAATCCTAAACATTCTTGGGCTGTGCTATGCCCAATGAGCATGTGTCTTAACAGAAAAGCTGATGTCAACATGGGTTTTGCAAGTGTGACAAATGCAGAGGCCAATGGAGAAGGTTGGATCTGGAGTCATGGGTGTGTTAATTTACTGCTAAAGCCCTGATGACTTTCAAATCCATTCCTCTAGCCCAGACCTCTGTGTGTTGCCCTAGACTTTCCACCTGTCTCCTGAACATCTCACTCAGTGTCTCAAACGTCCCTTCTCCAGATTAATACTTAATCACTTCCCACTTTATACTTCCAACCGCCACTTAAAAAACTGGGTCGTCCTCTAGTGTTCTATCCCCATCCACTGCATTGCTTAAATCTGGGTATTCATCTCTTACCTCCAGTCAAAACCAATCTTGTTTAATCTGCCTCCTAAAGATATCCTGAGAATCAAGGAGCTAACATGGCAACAGAAAAAATATCGTTTTGATTTCCTAGAATCTCCCCACCCAAAGAGAGAAACCAGGATAGTAAAACAAAAACACCTATGGATAGTACCTTCAGCACGACTGGGTGACTCCATGAGCCACAGAATGTCAACAGATGGAGCCAAACACCAAAAGCAATAATGTCTACATGATATCAAATCTGTGGGATGAGATCAAGGTGAAGGCAAAGGGAATTCTGAAGTGTGAGTGCTAAGAAACCCAGAAAGCTCTAACATGTATTAGGAGAGGACTCTTTGGGGAATAGAAGCTTGATGGCTGTATCCGAGAACATCAGTCAAAACTAGCACAGATCTGTGTAGCCTCCACATGCTAGGTAGGAGGGGGTGGACTTCAGAAAGTTTGGGCACAGGTGCGGGCCCCGTGAACTCTAGGGACTAACCCCGCTGAGGCTCCATTGGCAAAAAGAACCCCACATGAAGGATAAATTAGTGGAAGCAGAATCCAAATTGAGCAGGACAGAAACACTAGAGGAAATGAAAGGAGAAATTTTGGATTAAGAGTGGGGGAAATGAATAAAGAATAATAATTTTAGAAAGTGTTCTAGCCATAGTTTTAAAGACTCTTTGATAATAACTAAAGACGGAATCCTAGGACCGCAAGTTTGGAAAATCTATTCTCATTCCTCTATGCAAGAAAATCCCCTCCTACGACTATAGGAAAATCCATCTCACCCACACATAAGAAGGAGACTGTGGTCAAATCCCATGCAAAGCTATTAAAAGAAAAAGAATTATGAGGAGAATAGTGTTCCTACAGGTGATTAATGCATTCCACAAAGGACAAAACCAGAAAACACTGGACAGCTGACAGTTGATATTTCAAAACAAGCTAAAATAAATTAAGAAACCAACAAATGATGTAAGACAAATAGCACAGATGAAATTGTTAGACAAAAGGAATATTCAAAAAGAGAGCTGACAGAAATAACAGCTCATAAAAGGAAAAGTATTTCAGAAAATATAACCAAATAGAATGAATAGGCACCATGGATACATCATTAGGTCAATAGAGAATGAAAAGGAGGAAAAGGAAAAATATTGGAAAATGAACAAAGATTTTTAAAAGACTGTGAGAAAAATTGATAGGTCTAAAAGATTGACAAAGAAGGTCCAACGTACATACAAGTCCCCAAGGGAGAAATCTAAGCAATGGAAGAGAATAAATACTAAACACAATAATTCAGAAATTGTTTTTTCTCCTGAAATAAAAAGAAAAGACTTGAACTTACATCTTGAAAAAGCACACAATGAGCCTGGAAAAATCAATCCAGAATAGTCAGTATTAGGACCTGTTCTAGGCTTGGTGCCCATAGCTCAGGGGTTAGGGCGCCAGCCACATGCACTGGGGCTGGTGGGTTCCAACCCAGCAGGGGCCTGCTAAGCAACAGTGATGACAACAACAACAAAACAATAGCTGGGTGTTGTGGTGGGTACCTGTATTCCCAGCTACTCAGGAGGCTGAGGCAAGAGAATTGCTTAAGCCCAAGAGTTTGAGGATGCTGTGAGCTGTGACGCCACAGCACTCTACCAAGGGTGACATAATGAGACTCTGTCTCAAAATAGAAACCTGTTCCAATGAAACTATTGGACCTTGAAGAGAAAAGAAAAAACCCGTTGGATATCTAGACAAAGAGGAAAAGTACTTAATAAGGGAAAACAAGTTCGACTGGCATCACACTTTTCTAGCAGCACTTTGAGCCAGAAGTCAATTAAGCAACATGTTCAAGATACCCAAGAAAAGAAAAAGAGAACCAAAGTTTTATACACAGCTAAGTTGACTTTCAAATGTGAAATCTACAGATGATATTTAATGGTGATCTGTATTTAAATTAGAGCATTATAAATATGCAAGAACCCAGGATATATGATTTCCCGTGAACTTTTCTAGAGGAACTTACCAGGGAACAATCTCCAGGGAACCAAACTGTTTAGAAAGGTACTAAAGTAAGGGTTAGGGATGGGCATTAAATTCATAGTCACTTGTAAAATTCATACTCAATGAAGGCTATAGAAGCCTGGCACAGTGGCATGTACCTGTAGTCCAGCTACTTGGGAAGCTGAGACTGGAGGATCACTTAAAGCCAGGATTTCAAGGCTGTGATCGTACCTGTGAATCCACTGTACTCCTCCTTGGGCAACATTGCAAAATTTCATCTCTAAAAATAAATAAGGGAAGAAAGAAAGGCAGGCTATAATATAATATGTAATAGTTGTGTGAGCTAATAATGCAGATACAGTCCAAATATTAAAAATTAAGTGAAATGGCTTGGCACCTGTAGCTCGGTGGTTATGGTGCAAGCCACATACACCAGGGCTGGTGGGTTTGAGCCCAGCCCAGGCCTGCTAAACAACAATGACAAGTACAATTTAAAAAAAAAAAATAGCCAGGCATTGTGGCAGGCACCTGTAGTCCCAGCTACTTGGGAGGCTAAGGCAAGAGAATCACTTAAGCCCAAGAGTTTGAGGTTATTGTGAGCAGTGATGCCACAGCACTCTACCAAGGACAACATAGTGAGACTCTGTCTCAAAAAAAAAAAAATTTAAAGGAAAATGGAGAGTGTGTCTATGAAAAGTAGAATAAATTCACAAATAGGCTGGAAGCATGTGGATATTTCTTCAAATTAGACACTAGGGGAAAGAGAAGGAAGAAAAATAGAGGCCACTAGCTAATGTCAATATTTTTCATAGTAAGGAACCAACAGATAATGTCAAAAAGGGAGGGACAAAAGATATTGTATAAAAGTGCTAATTTACTGGTGACTATCAGAATAAAAATGACAGATTTTCCACCGCAGAGGTAGGGGAGTAAAATGGATAAATTGAGAACACGTCTCCTTCTCACATGAATCTCTGGGCCCACTTGTGCTCTATCCTTTCCTCTACAATCTTGAAAGGTATGCCTCCTCCAGGCAGCCTTCTTTGATTGCCCCAGCCCAAATTACTCCTCTCACTCATCTCTCTCCCCTAGGTACCGGACACCTTGTTTTGTGAATGTTTAATCTCGCCTGAGGACAGAGGCGAAGTGCTATGTATAATTGTATGGTACTTCTTTCAGAGTTTGACACAGGGGTCTGTACACAAAAGGCATGCACTACATAATAAATGCAGTAATTCAGGATTGACTGGAGGATTTAGGCTTACAACTTCTGAGTTTTTCTAAGGGCTGCATGTTGCTATTAGTGAGAATTCTTTCAGTTTGAAGTGACAGCAACCTAATTCAAATTGGTTTAACAAAAAGAGGAATTGATAGGCCTCTAAAATGGAATATTTTAGGGTAGACTAATTTCAGTCATGGCTGGATCCAAGTCATATCACTAGTATCTATTTTGTTTTTGCTCTGACCTCTGCCTTTCCGTGTGTTGGTTTCCCTCTCAAGCAGAATCTTCCCTCAAACATATTAAGGGATGGCTCCCAACAGTTATAAGCTTAACATCCCCCCCGAAACAACAGGTGCCCCATTTTCAATAAACAGTTCAAATGAAAGTCCAAGGATTGAATTTCATTGGCTTGCCCCGCATCATATGCTCATCCCTGAACCAATCGCTGTGGCCAAGAGAAATGCACTGATAGGCCAGGCCTGAATCATGTGACTGTTGCTGAATCTAGCTCTGAGTGGGGAAGAGATGGCTCCCCAAAAGGAAAATTGAGGTTCTGTTACCTGAAAAGGGGAGATTGATGAATGCTGAACAGATAAAACTAGCAGATTTTAGTGTTGACCGGCTCAGTGAGCAAACTGGAAGAAAAATTACCTACAAGTGGAAGTCACTGGTTTGGGGCCGGGGGCACATCCTCGGGGTGTGTGAACTGGAGCTCTGTTAACTGTTTTCTAACTCACTGAGCGTTTATTTACCATGTTGGGGGGAAGGGGCCATTCTGCTGAATGATGGGGTCCAATGCAGATGGAGGAGCGGCTTTCTGCACATCCGGGGTCATCTCACTCTGACCTGCACACTCAGCTGGAACACAGTGGAGGAGGGAGGACACACGGTCTGTGAGGCACTAATGAGTGTGGCAGACTCCCGGATCCACCGAGGATCCTGCTGAATTGGCCCTGGGATCTGGTTTTCTGTTTCCTGGGTCAGCAGCTGTGCTGTTTTTTGCTTTGCCGTATGGTTTACTGGCCTTACCCCATAGAAAAGGGAATTCACTGTGGCAATAAATGGGGAAACCGAGGCAAAATAGAAGGAATTAAAACTACATCCATCTATCTCCTGAAATCTTTAAGACTTTTTTTTTTTAAAGCACTGGATCCTTCCTATCAACACTTAAGCATCCTTAAGGTTTGATAATTTTTAAAAATTCTCCCTGAATTTCATTTTACCTATATTTGCTTCCACCCAGTCTTCTACCTCCCCTTCATGCCAAGAAAAAATTGTTTTTGAATATTCCCTCTTTCCCTTCCCTCCTATCCACGTCTCAGGGCAGCCCGGTCTTCTGGCCGCCTACCCCGCCCCCCTTCCTCACGAAAGAACTCTCCCTAGATTCCTCATCTAGCTCCGTAATTAAACCCGATGAGCGTGTGTTGGAAGAGAGAAAAAAATGCAGTCATGTGTTAGTTGAGAAGCAGCAGGATAATCTTCAGTTTTAATAAGTATTTGCTAAACGATTTAACAAATGTGAGCAGATCCAGGCTACAGTGGTTTGTACCATGTAATCAAATCCCTAAGAAAGAGGAAATGTAGGCACTTTTCCTGGAAAGGAGACAGTTCTGAGATCTCGTGGGCACTGGTGTTTTCTTTGAGTCTTTAATGAGCTGCCATGTGGAAGACAGAGATGTGATCTGGGTGACCCCAGTATGAGGAATCCAGGAAGGGAGAGTTCTTCACATTTTTTTAACGTGAAGGCACAAAAAACTAGGTTACAATGTTTGCCTTTGTTAGGCAGAGTCCTCCTTACGGTTGAGTCCGGCACCCGAGAAGGGTACCATATGCCCTCATTGTGCCTGTTAAGTGGGAACACACATCCCCTCCCTCCTCCCGAGTTTCTTCACATTTTAAGAAATACTCTACTAGTCAAACCCTCTAAAGCAGAAAAAGGCTGTGTCAGTAGATAGCAAGGCCCCTGTCACTGGTGGTAATCAAGCAGAATCGAATACTCAGAAAAGAGTACTATGCTGGTGAAAAGTTACACTAGGGGACTTTGAGGCTGATTCCAGATCTGCAATTCTGTGACAAGTAAGCACACAGCTCCAGAGGAGGGCCTCGGCAGACTCATGTCCGCCTCTTCCCAGCTCTGTGGTTTTGGGCACATTTCTCAACCTCTCTGATTCCTGGTCTCCTCACCTGTAAAAGGCGGCTAAATAACAGCGCCTACTGCATAGAGTTGCCAGGAGAATTCAAGCATGGTGATGCTGGGCGCCGTGCCTGGACATCTGAGTGGTCAGTAAGGTTTGCTGTAGTGCCAAGCCCTGCTCTCCAGATAGTACTCGATGCCCAATCATGAGTCCCATCAGCTGAGTTTGGATTTGAGCTGTGGATTTGCCTTGGTAACTCTAGCAGGGGTCCTCAAACTTTTTAAACAGGGGGTCAGTTCACTGTCCCTAAGACCATTGGAGGGCCGGACTGTGGGCCCCGGGATGAGTTGGCTGCTAAGCAGGACAGGCAGCGGCGGCAAAAACACCTGGTGGGCCGGATAAATGTCCTCGGTGGGCCAGTTTGAGGACGCCTGCTCTAGAGGCTGGGGTCGAAAAGAACCTGGGAGAAAGTATTTGAAAAGCCTCTGTCGTCCTGTTGTGCTTCTGTGTATCAAGCTGTCCACAGAAGTCCTCGTCAAAGGGGAGCCTGAGGACTAAGAAAGTCGTTGCCTTATGTATCATAGAGGAAATCTAAGCGGGGGATGTATTTTGAAAGGTGATAAGGCTTTGGTGAGCCTCCCTCACCCCTCTCATCCTCTCCCCGCCTGTCACCTCTGTGCTCAGGTCAGCTATGCAAATGCATCCCCGTGGACAGAATCTTAGGACAGTGTTCTTCATGGTCGTCTTAATCACAGGAAACGAAAGCATTTGTCTGCCTTAAGCATGACTGACTGATAAGTAGGCAGTGGCCCAGGGGCTTAAACTCCGTGTTACATAAGTCCTTGCAACAGTCTGTCAAGAAAGTTCCTTCCCTACTTTGCGGATAAGGAAAACTAAGCCTCCGAGAGGTGAAGACACTTTTCCAAGGTGACACAGCCGAGGCCAGGGTCCTAAACATCCAAATTCTTGCTGTGCAAGATGTTATTATCTTTAACCTCCAGCCAATTCTGAAATTAATTGAAAATATTTATATTTAATCAAGTGGTCCCCAAGAATAGAACTCCTTTAAAAAGTGGTCCTGAGGAGGTTAGGAAGTTGGATTCGTGAAACTTTTCCTCTGGGTAAGGTGTGGGTGGGGGATTTCAGAAACCAGGGCCACCCGCTCCCCACACATCCGATGTCTTCTCTTTATGCCGATGTCTTTGTGCCTTCCTACAGGTCTGGGTAGATGCTGGAACACAGATCTTTTTCTCCTATGCCATCTGCCTTGGCTGTCTGACTGCTCTGGGAAGTTATAACAATTATAACAACAACTGCTACAGGTGAGCGTTTCCCTGGACCCTGCCTCTTTGCCAAACCCCAAGAGCCCTCCACGCTGCCAGGCTAGTTTGTGTCCATCTGCCCACCTTGCCCTCCTGTCCTAGAAGGAGATAGATGGGCGGTTTGTTGGGTGACCAGAGGAGCTGGGAAAATAGCAAATGAAATCGGAGCCCATTCCAGGCTACCAAGCACATCCGTTCCAGAATCTCATTCAGGTTTCAGTGCCACCAGGAATGGTAAAGATTTATCCCAGTGTGGATAAGTGACCTGCACAAGGTCACAGAGCTAGGGCTGAGTCCTTCTACCTCCTATTCAGAAATCTGCTTCTTTGCCTTCTTACTTGACTGTAAAGTTTCCTCCTGTACCACTGGAGTGGCCAGTGACCCACATTGCCCTTTAGTCTAACCGGCCTCCCTGACCTCCTGCAGCTGGCCGCCCTGAGGCTGGGAGGGGGTCCAGGGAATTCAGGGCTGTCTGATCCATGGCTGCCCGGCTTCTCTTACCTGTGGTCTGTGTTCTGCAGTGAGGCCGAGGCCTGCAGAAGGCAGGGGACACGCCCAAGGTCCCACTAGCACATAGTGGCAGCAGTGGTCTAGGATGATGGTCTGTTGAAGTCTCTGCACCCTTGAGCTCAGTACATGATGGGTGATATTTCCTGGATGGAGGGACAGGGCATCTCTTCCTTAGAGTCTAAGGCAGGGTGGGGAATCTTTACATGTTGGGATACTGCGTTAATTTAGCTGTAATCAAATCAAGCTACACTCCAGAAACTTCCATTAGATGTACATGTATATTATTTTGTAAAAATCTATGTGCTCAATAATTTCAAAAAGGAGACTGTTAATTTTAACATTAGCCTTCCTTGACTTTGTTGTCTGCTTTTTGTTGGAAGCATTTGAATATTTGGTTGCAGCAGGGAGGTCCACAGTTTCACTTAATTCCCTAGTTGGGCATCAGTCCTTTGTGACCGTAAGGCTGTCTTGATTTGGGTGAGGTAGGAGAATGTAGATTCTCAGCAATAAATCATTGAAAAACAAGAAAGCATTTTGGGGCATGTTGCCCAAAGCATGGGTATTCCACTGCATTTTTTCCCATATTTCAACTGGATCTTTCTTAGCATCAAAAATGACTTCAAAATGTCATCTACCGAGAATCAGTCAATTCCATCTGTAGTTCTTTAGATGCCTTGGTGATATCGACTAGGTGAGGCTGAAATGCTAATTTGAGTGTGATGTCATGATTCTCAAAACCTCTCACTGTATTCTCCAACTAATAAGTCTGCACCAGTGGCACAGTCTTCAAACGATCTGCCTATGTCATCCTGTTCATCAGTGACCTTTACTAACTGGGGGAAACGACCTAAAATTTCCTTTTTTTTTTTTTTGAGACGGAACCTCAAGCTATCCCCCTGGGTAGAGTGCCATGGCATCACAGCTCACAGCAACCTCCAACTCCTGGGCTCAAGCGAGTCTCCTGCCTCCGCCCCCAAGTAGCTGGGACCACAGGCGCCCGCCACAATGCCCGGCCATTTTTTGGTTGCAGCCATCATTGTTGTTTGGCGGGCCCGGGCTGGAGATTCAAACCCGCCACCTTAGGTGTACGTGGCTGGCGCCTTAGCCGATTGAGCCACAGGCGCCGAGCCTAAAATTTCCTTTTGAAGAAAAAGTATTTTGAAAAAAGATACCTGTTTTCAAAATGCTCAGATTTTTGTGCCACATGTCACGTATAGACTTAGTTTTATCTTACAAAGAAATATTCAAGTCGTCTTGATTTGACAAGAATCACACTTAGAAATGCTGCGTTCCTATAGAGATCTTCTTTCAGTAATTCACACTGCTGATTTTGTTCTTCATAAAATTTAACTGTCTGTCCCCACAAAGATAAACTTTTGGCTAACACCTGTCATTGCCATAGCCGCCACACTTTAGAATGGTATGACAGATCCACGCTGAATACCTCATTGTTCTGTTTTGTGGATCTGATGATGCCCTGTGGCATGTGCTGGAATATAGTTCACAATACTTACAACTTCTTGCAGAGTGTCACTTAAAATAGTAGCTTTAGCAGAGAGATTTTGCTGGTGCAAGATGCAATGGGAAGAAACAGAGCACCTGAATCTGTCAATCCCTCTTTTTGTCCTTCATGTTTTCCTGTCAAGGAAGGCGCACCATCTGTACGTACCCTCACTACATTTACCAAATTCAGTCTTACTTCATGACATTTATCTTGAAAGTTGTTGAAGATATCTAGTCCCCATATTCTGTTTGCAAGAGTTCCCAAACCAAGTAGCTCTACGTAACAAAGAAAATCTTCCGTTATGACCCAAATTGGATAAAAGGATAAAACTTGTGCTGACATAGTGGTATCGGTTGATTCGTGCAAAGCAATTGCATAATATATGCTTTCCTTTTGAAGGAGTGCATGAAGTTGTGAAGGCGATTCATGCGGCTGATCAGTTATGATTCTTGAAAGAGGCCGTTGTTCACACTTGGAAACATTCACGGCGCCACGTACCCTACAACTTCAGCAATGCATTCTTTTGCAATTTCTGCATCACTGACTGGCCGCCAATTTCCCCAAGTATAAAAGCTGCTTTATACGTGGCTTCAGTAACAGTATTTTCAGGTCTTATTGCTGCTTGAAATAATCCTCTTTGCTTTTGCTTTTCATCGTTTAATCTCTGCAATACAACCTTTCACACCCTTCCCTCTAATTTAAAATATTTGTGGTCCTTCTGAGTGCTATAACACTGGTGAGCATTGAATTCCTTTAATGTTGACATTGCAGGATCACATACCAAGCAAATCATCTTTGGCAGAAACAAGATAATATTGCCACTCCCAGTGCTTGTTTAAAAATCTGTTGTCTTTAGTGTTTTCTTGGTCTTCTTTGGCATCGCAGCCTGTTGAAAAAAAAATTCTGTTTATCCAACAGAATTAAAAAATACTGTTGATCTGTGCAACTCGTCACACATTCCACTTGAAATAGAAATACAGTGCACTGTTGTCAAAAGCTGGTAACAGACTAAAGTACTCGACCCCCATAAACTCTCTCCAACCAGCCTTGTGCAATAGCAGTGCCAGTCAGGCTGGGGTAAGTTAGAACTAAATCATGAGGCTCGGCGCCTGTGGCTCAATCAGCTAAGGCGCCAGCCATGTACACCTAAGGTGGCGGGTTTGAATCCCCAGCCTGGGCCCACCAAACAACGATGATGACTGCAACCAAAAAATGGTCGGGCGCTGTGGCGGGCGCCTATAGTCCCAGCTACTTGGGAGGCTGAGACAGGAGACTCGCTTGAGCCCAGGAGTTGGAGGTTGCTATGAGCTGTGATG
>CAUYQV010028947.1:0-35403 GCA_963574575.1 Galagoides demidoff | reverse complement strand
TTTTTTTATTTTATCTTGTTTATTATTTATTTATTTTAGACAGACACTTACTCTGTCACCCTAGGTAGAGTGCCCTGGCATCATCATAGCTTACAGCAACCACAAACTCTTGGGCTTGAGCAATTTTCTTGCCTCAGCCTCCCAGGTAGCTAGGACTGTAGGTGTGTACCATTATGCCCAGCTAGTTTTTCTATTTTTAGTAGAGATGGGATCTCATTCTTGCTCAGGCTGGTCTTGAACTCTTGAGCTCAAGCATTCCATCCACCTCAGCTTCCCAGAGTACTAAGATTACAGGCTTTGAGCCACCATGCTCAGTCTGCTTTAAAATTTTAACTGTCTTCTGATTGCAGATAGAAAAGTCTCAATTCCGCAACATGGCACCAGAGTTTGCCCTGTTTTACTTGGGCTCCTTTTCCAGGCTTTGATTTCCAGCAATCAAAGGAGCTGTCACAGAGAAGTTCTATTTGTCCCTCAAACACTATACATTTTTTCATGGGAGCACCTTTGAACATGCTCATTCTTTTGGGAATGTTCATCCCAAGCATCTCTTCCTACTTCATATTCAAGGTTATATTTAAACTGCTCTGAACTCCATAGGTGAGCTATGATCTCAAGAGGGCCATGGTTATTCATTCCAAGAACAGACATTCCCTCTACCCTGTGCTCGGTGCTGTCTTGGGGGATTGGGTTTTATCAAGGAACGAAGCAGACCGAGGTCCCTGTCCTTGGGGAGCTTACATGTTAGCACAGGGAGACTCACATGAATGTTAAATGAGTCAATTGTACAACAATTAGAAGATGGTAAAAACAAAGCAGAGCAGGAAGAGAGTGGGGGACACAAAGGCTCAAAGGTCAGGATCCCTTTCATGGTGAAGGGTGACAACAGAGCAAAATTTGAAGCAGGCTGAGGATCACTAGTTAGAATTACACTAAAATGCAGTCTCCATTTGGGCAGTGCCAACCACAGATTTGCCAAGTAGCTATCTGAAAGATAGTCCTTCACCACAAGATCCCAGAATTTCTCAATTTTATGTGACTATAGAGACGGACTGTAATAGAAAAGATCTGGGGCCAGGCTGCAGGTGACTTAAGAAGGCAGGAAATGTGAGTCCTCTGTCCCCTTAAGTCTCACAGTGGACTCATCATCACACTGTACATTGTTCATCCACGTGTCTGCTTGGCCTGGAGTCACACCCAGAATTTTAACTCTGGGGGTTTCTCCACGGAAGGTATCTGGTTTCAAGATCTGGTCTGCATTTTCAAATAACATTTCAACACCTTTGAGAGTGACATCATGGCAAGGGTGATGGCATTAATTCAAGTGTTGGTACCAGGGCAGGAATAGTGAGAGCTCAGACTCCCAGTGAGCTGGCTGCTCAGAGAGAGACACTAGGGAAGGCTCCACCTCTTAGCTATGTTTTTCCACCACTGATTTAATTAGACCACTGCTGCATCAATATTCTTAGCATGACACCCACCTCTTCCTCTGGATGAAAACATTGCCAGGTGGCCAGGCATGGAATCAGAGAATAACAAGAGCTCATGGGAAGAAAAACATCATCGAGAGGCAACATGTAATTGCTCCATGGGAAGGGTCATTTGGTGTGGGGTTCTGGTTGTTTTGTGGTGTCTGATGGCATGGGTGGGACAGTCTCTGCACACAGCCATGTTACAGACAGAGGGCCTCCAGCCTCACTTCAAAGGGCTGCTTCAGAATTACTTTACTTCCTTTTCCTCGTCTACCAGCTTCTCTCTTCCTCTCAGCAAAGAATGTCCAGTGGGCAGGCTGGGCTTACCACCATGGTTCCTTAGAAACATAATTCTTAGTCCTTTCCCTATTTGAGCAGCTTTTTAATAATAACATTGATGCTTTTGCTGATGTTGATTGAGCCTCCACCCGATGACATAACCTTTTCATCTGTCATTTATCATCCTCTATAAGGCTGTGAGGGAGGTGGTGTCCCTATTTTAAATGGTTGAGCAAATGGAGGAAGTAAGAGGTTGAGTAACTTGCTCAAGGCCACCAAGGCTCAGACTGCGATTCAACTTGACCATGGCTCTTTTCAGGACAACAGTAATAACAGTTAAACACTAATAGTGGCAATATATAGTAAGCACTCAGTAAAAGGAAGGCATTACCATCACACACATTATATAAATGTACAATTGGCATGTTGGCTCCTTCCTCTTCTTGCTACTGGGCCAGAAGTGCTACTATGTTATCGTTATATAGACTCATCTTGAATTCTAATGGATAAAAATGAATTCTCAAAAAAGTAGTGTCTCCTTTAAGTGCTATTAATTCTCCAGTGATGGAGAATCATGTTATGAGGGAATGAGGCAGAGAAGGGTCTTGCATTTGCAGAGAAAAGGTGAAAGAGAAAGAGAGGCAGAATTTGCCAGGTAGGATGAGTGCAAAGATCTACTGCCTCCCTTTAATTTTTTATGTGGCCCATGATGGCAGACACAACTGATGCTAGCTCCCCTACATTTTCCAGCCTTTCTTACAATTAGATTGGGCCATTAGGCCATATGACTTATTCTAGTCAATAAGTTGGGAGTACTGTGTATCTCTTCCTGGCGGAGAGGATGTTTATTTCGTCCTTCCCTTCCTTCTCCAACCATAGTGATCTCAAAGAGTAGAGGATGAAGGTCAAAATCCCTTCAGACTTTTATGGGATCAGGAAATAAGACTCTACTGTATTTTGCTGCTGAGAGTCAGGCTCACCTGTTCCTGCAGCAGAGCCTGGCCTATCCTGACAGACAGTGCTGCCTGTCAAACATCTCTGTGGATAGCATTCTGTTCTGTGACTTGTCGGTAAACCAGTCTCTGTTTCATAGAAGGCAGCAAAATGGTTCTTTGGCCCAAAAGGTTCTGTTCACAACTTTTCCTCATCCTAAAAGGCAAGCATCCTGAGATTCTTTCTCCAGATGTAATGAGGTAGAGCCAGTATTTTCTTTGCCCCTTTGTAATGGAGCAGAAGAGATTATCCCTTTGAAGAGGACAGAGACAGTTGTGGATGAAGACTTGCCTGTCTCAAGGTTCTCTTGTCTTCTTCATCTCCATAATCCCTGGTGCTCTTACTGTTAGACTGCGGGATCCTCAATTTCTTGCTCATGTCTCTTTCTCCTCATCATGTCTCAACTTTAGGACATCCCCAAAGCTACATCCTAGGATATCTTCTTTTGGGGTCCTGGATAATCCCTCAGTCCATGGCTTTGAATACTCTCCATGTGATCATGATTCCATGTTCACATCTCTGTTCCTGACCTGGAACCTAGAGAAGCCACTTTGTCAAGAGGCAAAACTGACATCTCTATTCTACCAGACATAGGACACTGTGATTTTCCTACACCTCCTTCTGTGCTGTGTCTCCATGAATGACACCACTCTATACCCAAGTGAGCAAACCTGAACCCTGGAACTGGTGTGCAACTCCTTTCTATGTCTTATCTTTCTCATCTAATCCATCACAAAGTCCTTTCACATCTAACTCCAAAATAAACATCCTGAATTTTCCATGTTTTCCCACCTTTGTGCTGCCAAACTTGTCCTATCTATGACTATGTACCATGACTAAGCCTCTCGTTTGATGTGTCTGCTTTCACCTGCTATGTTTCAACTTTATTCTCTACAAAGGAACATAGGATATTATTTAAAAACATAAGTCAGATCACTGAGTATTCAGTGGCTTTTCCTGACACTTTGAACAATAACCTACACACTACAAATACAGGTAAGTATCTAGAATACCCTCCTTGACCTGGTGCTGGTTGCCTCTGTCCTCACCTCCTGTTCAGGAGGCTCTGGATTACTGGCCTTCCTTCTGTTTCTCTAACATATTAAGCTATCTCCTGCCCCAGGACCTTTGTATTTGCAATCTTCTCTGCCTTAGCAGCTGCTGTCATCATGTGGCTGGTTCCTTCTTTATTTTAGATCTTGACTCAAAATGTCATCGCTTAAGAGGTCTCAAAGAAGTCACACTAAGATTAGGTCATTGATCCCCACTCTCTCTTTCATCACTTCATGGTGCCTATCATCTTCTGAAGTAGTGTTATTATTCACCTGTCTAATTCTGTGGAGAAAGAACCTATGTGTCACAAAAGCAAGGGCTTTGTTTTTTCACCCTTGTACTCCATCCTCTACAAGTATCCCTAGCACATAGTTGATAATCAACTTGTTGAAAATGAATTAATAAATGAATGAATGAATGGAAACACTTAAGTTCAACTCCCAGTCATAGTCTATAAGAGTAAAGCTAGAAGAGAGGATTTCATCTAAGCAGTTCTGCCCTTCTTTAGACTTGGACAAAAGGGATCCCTACCCAGGGCCACTTGCCTTCTAGGGCCTTGCTCTGGCCTTGCTATTCCCCGCATGGTGAATACCTCAAGAGGTAAAGGGAATGAATGTGTCCTCTAAGAGTGCAATCCTTTTTAGAGTGCTCCCCTTCTAGACTCCAGAAGTCCCTTCCAGCAACCACAAGCCCATTTCCAGGACCTACATGGGAGTCTTGCTGCATGTCTATCTTCTCAAGGACAGACCAGTGTGCAAGGCCCTAGGCCTGGTGATGGCCCAGGAATAGCTGTGTGCAGATGTATGGAGCTAGGGACTGCTCACTTGTGTAAGAGGGCCCCTACCCATGGGGTGGAGTCTGGAGTGGCAAATAAAGAGGGGCAGGTGAGAGATGAAGTCTGTTTTCCCCAGTGCCAGTTCCCATGTGGAATTCTAAGGAATCTGCAAATGCTGCCCTGGAACCTGGCCTGCTAGGTGACAATGAAGGTAGGAGGATAGAATATAAACAACATATTGAGAAGTCTGTGTGTCTGATTTGTAACTTCTAGTGTTTATGTGTTGACCCCACTGGGCCGCTTCTCTGAGCTTGTAAATATACCAGGCAGGCCTGCTCCAGCAGGCAAGGGTTGAGTCCCCTCATCTTTAGATCAGGTGGAGGCCCTCAGTCAGCAAAGCAGAGGAGCCTTCCAAGGAGAAAGCCAGCCACTCTGAGTGATGCAAAAGCCACATACCTTTCCCATGTTTGTATCTGCAACATCTCCTGATTGCTCTTGCTATGGCAATCAGCAGAACTGATGGTGAAAGATTTGTAAGCAAGCTAATGTCCCATATGAGGAGCTTAGATAAATTAAATGAATCTGTCAAATGCAATGCTCTGTACCTATTAACACATCTTGGAAAAATAATTGACAGCCACTGGAATAATAACAACAACAATGCCAACTCCTACTTCTTGGGTGCTTGCCTTCTGCCAGGCAGTGTGTGTGGCCCTTCACATGCACTATACCATTTTAGGCCTCACAAACAAATGATGTATTATTAGTCTGAGCTATTGGTAAGGGAATTAAGCTGTGGACAATTTAACTATCCAAGATTGTGGGGAGTAAGGAGTTGTTCTCTTAATCTTTTGAACCAGACCATAGCTCCTATACAGAAGTGGGGTCTTCTAGAATTGTTGGAGCCACACCCCTAAAAGAAGGGAACCCTGAAACTTTTGCCCTCATTTTTTTCCCTCCCCTTTGCCCCCAAATACTGAAGTTCTATGAGTCTCAGTTTTTTTACCAGTGAAATGGGAATGGCAATAATACTGACTGCTATAATCATGGAGATTAAGTGGGGTAAGCACATGAGTTCTCACCAAGTAATGCACAAAAACCATGTACAATAAGGGTTGTTCTCAACTCAGTAAATCCTGGTCTTTCTTTTCTTTTTCTCTGATTCTAGTTGTCAGCTGTTGGGCTCCTCCTGGATGTGCAGGGACCAGGAGGTAGGGGAAGCGGCCCTCCCTGTTGTCCATCCCCAGGGGAGCATCAATGAGATGATCTGGATCTTCCACACCAGATCATCTAACCTCCCTGCAGCTCTTTCAAATCATGCCAGATGATTTGACTTCCCCCCCCGTCTTGAGTTGCCCATCAGGCACGGGGTTAGTGAGGAGAGAGAAGGAAATGGGAAGTGAAGAAAAATTAAGTAAAACACATATAAATTGATAGGAATTGAGAAAGATCTAGAAGTTTCTAGCCCTATGATTAGAAGAAGAGTCAGGGAAATTCCTATCCAACCAGCCATGCCATCAGCATAGTGGTGAAAATGGTTTTTTTGGGTTTTTTTTCAAGTCCACCTTTTGTGAAAATAAAGCAGGATGGACAGTCTGATCCTTTGGATCACCTAAAGCAGATGCTCCTCAGGTCAATGAGGAAGAACCTATCTCAGTGGCATTCCATTAAGAAAAGCCTCCACAAGATGAAGGTCATGAAGCCCTAAGGATTAACAGTAATTATCTTTTCTAATTGTTAATGATATAGTGGTAAAGCATTAAGGAACCTTTGGATCCACTTTCTTTTTTTTCTTTGTATTTGTATGCATTTTCTATTTTTTTCTACATTTGACCATACCCTAGTTTGCCATGTGTAATGCACACTTTTTGCCCAAATTTTGAAGGAAAACTAAGAATATGCTCATCATACCTGGGTGGTATTAATTTCATATCTATTTAAATGTTCCTAAAGCTCTTATTTATGCTTACGAGTTAAGAGTGGAACTCTAGAAAGCAATAATGATATCTGTATGCAAAATAAATCCTGGAATATGATAATTGGTTTTGTTGAGCCAACAATGAACTTGTAACAGAAACATTTTCAGTCAACAAACAGAGATGCATTTTTCTTTGTACACTTTAGATGGGAGGTAGCAATCTAGTTGATAATTTTATAAAGTTCCTTTATAATACAAAAAAGTACCTAAATATAAACAATTAAAAACTTGAATTAAAAACTAAAACAGAAGAAAATTTTCCTCAAAGTTTGGATCAAAAATATGGATGCACATTATACATAGCAAAATGTGGTAACTTTTGTCATAAGAAAAAGTTTGCACTAGGGAGGTGGCTCCCTCTGGGGTAGTTTGTCTTGGGAAACTCTAAGGTATAGAATGGTGCAGAAAGGAAGAGGGTTCATGTGTGAAGAGGCATTCCTTGGGAAGAAGGGGAGGGAGAGGACACTGACTAAGTCCCTCTGGACCAGCATCATTGGCCTCCCAGAAGCTAGGCCTTGTGAGCCCCCAACACATACCAATGATAATTCATGACAGAATGTCAACTGAAGCACTGCCTTCAGTGAATGAACCAAAGAAAACATGTTTTCTCCTTTAAAATAGTTTTCCTTCACCATAAGTGAATCACTGCCTAGACAGCATAGGACAGCTTGCTACTGGTTTCTAACATTTCACACTGAACATCCTGCAGGAGAGAGCAACTACAACTCTAGAAGTACACATATGTTGTACCTAACCATGAGCTTTCTATGACCTTCATCTTATGGAAGCTTTTCTTAATGGAATGCCACTGAGATAGGTTCTTTCTCACTGACCTAAGGAGCATCTGCTTTAGGTGATCCAAAGGATCAGACTGTCTATCCTGCTTTATTTTCACAAAAGGTGGACTTAAAAAACCCCACTTTTACCACCATATTGATGGCATGGCTGGTTGGACAGGAATTTCCCTGACTCTTCTTCTAATCATTTCCCTGTTACCTTCTCACTCAAAAGACATGCTTGAATTTAACACCTAGCTTGACTGATACTCACCGCTGGTCCATTTTGTACAGTTTCCTTTGTTTTGGAATATCACCTGAATGTCAACTCTATCTTAAGTCCAGCATTTTTCTGCATAATTATGAGAAGATAATGTGGGTGTCCTTCTAGTGGACCTGTATAATGTCAGTCATTAATTCACCCAATAGTTCTCTGATTACAAGTTTCGGAAAATGGTGTTTTGGTAAAATGATAGAGTGGTAAAGCATTAAGGAACCTTTGGATCCACTTAATCCAGTCTCTTTCCTCAAGGACACAGGCTTCTTAGTGACAGGGCCAGGGATAAAATACTGGAAGCTATTTTGTTTGCTGTCTACGTATTGACTACTTAATTTAGACTTGTTGGAAGTTCATAGTACTCATTCCTGGTATCTCATTTCACTCTGCTCTCACATCAGGGGCACCCATTCATGTCCATACATTAGTAAGTATCATCTGACTTGACTTCCAGATTTAGGTTTCTAAGCTCCAGGCTCATGTATGTAGTTGCTTTACTCACTACTTCTCTTTGGGTGCCTTGCACATATGTCTATACTGACCGTTTAAAACAAAGTTCTTGATCACCCACCCAACATTTCACTTCCTCATGTCAGTAAATGCCACCATCATCTACCTGGTTGGTGAAGCTGGAACCTAGAAGTCACTTGGAAGTATTTTCTTTAACCCACCTCTATTCCCAGTCTTGTTGTTTTCACATCAGGATAGCTCTCCCACTGTTTATGTCTCTCTGTTTCAGTAAATGTGCCTACCCAGGCCACTATCATCTCTTATGTAGAATATTCGAACAGTTCCTGAATTATCATTCTTCTTCTTTACCTAATGCTGTGGTTTGAATATTTGTCCCCATGGAAACTCATGTTGAAACATAATCCTCCCTGTAACAGGATTAAGGTGTGGGGCCTTTAAGAGGTGATTGGGTCATGAGGGATCTGCTCTCACAAATTTATTAATCCACTATGGTTTATTAGGTTGTTGGGATATTGAAAGAGTGGGTTAGTCATCCTGAGAGAATGGGTCTGAAGTAAGGCCACTTGGGAGTCCTCTCACCATGAGATAACTTGCATCATCTTGGGACTCGGCAGGGAGTCTCTGCCAGCAAGAAGGTCCTCACCAAGTGCAGCCACTCAACCTTGGACTTCCCAGTCTCCAGAACTATAAGACATAATTTTTTTTTCCTTATAAATACTAAGTCTTAAGTATTGAGTTATAGCAACAAAAATGATTAAGACACCAACTCTTCAATTCATTCCCTATATAACATGCAGAATAATCTAATTGTTAAACCCAGTCATATTATGATTATTAGTTATAACCCCTTCCAACTGTATATAGAGTAAAACCCAAAATCTACACCGTGGTGGAGAGCCCTCCCAATTCAGACCCTGCTCATCTCTAATTGCACTGCATCTCAGTGTCACCTTTGGTCACTCAGCCAATGCTTGTCTCTTTTTAATTTGTCAAATGTGCACCATGTTCCCCTGCTTCTAAGTCTCTGGCAGTGCTATTCTTCTGCTGGGAAACACTCTCACCCTCACTTCACTGTCATGCTGTTATGTAACATCTTCAGAGGGGACTTTTGTGATGACTTGTTAGCCTCTGTGTCAGCTCTTTGTGTTTTTTTTCCCATAGGACTTATTGCAATTTTTAATTCTTTTATTTATATCTCCTTTTATTTAAACTCACTTAGTTTCACTACTCTTCTCCAAGAGCAAACCCAAATCTGCCTTGTTTGCCGTAGCACCTGTCACAGTGCCTGACACATATAAATGCTCGGGATAAATACATTTGTTAAATAAAAATCTGAAACCACTGTGCATTCTAAACATTGGCTCATTATTTTAGTATGGGTTTGCATACCTTCCAAACCAGAATTTTTTTCTTCTCTGATTAGATCTTTATAAACAAAGTTATTTTTTTTCCTTTGACTTAGAATATTTTGCTCCCTTTTTATATAAATATAGGAATATTTGAGAGCTTATTTGACAGTACTTCTGTGTACAGGTGATGTTAGCCAGAGTTAGCTTATGTACTCTACTTTAAAAAAGTGTATAGATGCTAAGTAAACTACAGAGGCTCAGAGGTGTATACCCAAGTGTCTTTAAAAAATAACCATCCATTCTTTCCATCCAGTGCTTTGAAGAATTCCAATTTAAGCAGATGAGTTAGAATAATTATTTCCAACACTCTGAACCTCATAGTCTTTAATGAATGGCCCAAACTCTTTGCTCTTACAGACATAGTCTGTGTAAATTCATTGGAATGGAACAATGTTACAAGAGAAAGAGGTTTTGAAAAATCCACTGGAAAGAGTCCGTTTGCTGGTCAGCAATAAGTAAGTTGGGTCACATGGTTTGTCTATACCCCAGAGGATGATGTCATGGAAGCTGAGCCATTTGTAGAAGAACTTGACCCAGTATTGACCTTTGCTTGGATAAATTCCAAACTTGCATTGCTTACTTGACTTTATATATTTCAATTTACTCCATATACAGGTGATGTTAGCCAGAGAGGCCCCAATACAGGAGTTTTTCAAATGTACAGCATTTTCGAAACACAAACAAATCCCTAAGTTTCCAAAAGTAGGGTTTTCCTGTGCTTCTGAATATAAAAGCACAATTTCAACATTTGTTGAAGAATTTCTTGAGAGTATGATGGTTTGTTAAGCTATAAGGAAAGAAAAAATTAGAAAGTGCAGTTTCTATAAAGGTGCTAACTGAGTGTATAACTACGAAAAATCTCTTCTAGGGTGAGAGAGATCATTTATCCCAAATTCACCATCTAAGACTTTCTTGAACTTGTTCAAATTTGCAAAATATGCAATGTATTGATCATAAGTCTATGTCTGTGAACCCTCTCTGTTACAGAGTGTGTCTACAATCATGTCTAATCAGGCACTTGTTAAATATTTTTAATTGAGAAACTTTAAGGAAAAAATGAGAAAAAATGGGGAAAAATGAGAAAAAAATGGTTTTGATAGCTCAAATAAGTGTTTTTTTACCTGAGAAAATAGAAGGCCTAAAGCTGGTCCTGTCTGCTACCTTGTACAAGAAAATCAACTCCATTCTCCATAAATTAATGCAAAATGCAGTTTCAAACACAAGTTGCCACTGGCAGAAGCAGCAAAGCAACTGCCCGCACAACCCAATTTCACTCTAGCCTTTGCTGGAGTTGGCTCTGGTTCAGCGTCTACACCTGTGCCACATACCTGAGGCATAGGCTCCCACGCCTCCCTCAGTTCCCAGGGCTGGAGGCATAGACAACACCCTGTTTCCCAGTAAGCATCTCCCACCCTGCCCGAAGGCCCAGTAGTCTTCCTCTGCTTTGTTACCTGGCTGAGAGCCCTTGGAGAGCAGCCCAGATTCACATCTCCCCACCACAGGGAATAGTGGTTTTGGTACCCAGAAGACTTAGAGCCTGGTTTGGAGCTGTCCCTCAGAAAAGGATAACACAGAACACGTTTTTAAGATTAGTCGGAGCTGGCGATCAGTGAGGTCTCTTTGCTGACTTAGACTGTCAGCCTGGGTAAATACCACCTTGGGGGTCTCATTTTTTCATTTGAGGAAAATAATGTCAGAGTACAGGATGGGCTCCCCTAGCTGGAGAGCCGACATCATGTAAATGATTCATTCACAGATGCTTTACTGAGCCTCAGCTGTTCTCTTCAATGATATCGGTGTGACAGAGAGGTATTTGTTCAGGTGATGCCTCAGGGACCATCATTCCAGTGCTGAAAGGCGACAGGGTCCCCACACTGGCTTAATTCTCTATTTTCTCAACCTGAAAAATTCGACCAACTTCTGACCAACTTCTTTAAATTCCTCTTTGAGGTTTTGGCACCTAGTGCTCCCTCCCTTCGAGGACAAACTCGTGTTAGAAGGTCCCTACTACAGATAAGTCTCCTTTCCTCTCTCTATTGGATGGAGTTTGTTCACAGTTGTGTGGTGGTTTGGGATTAGAACAGCTAGTCTCCAGAGGGCTAATACCACATGTATTTGCAACTAATTTTGCTAACTAACTCATGTCTATTCCTGGTTTGGCCTCTCAGAAGTTCACCTTTAAAAGGTATCAAACTTCTAATTTTTGAGGGTCCCATTATTTAAAAAAAATGAAGAAATATCTAAATAGATCTTATGAAAACATCATAAATGTTGATCTACTTAGTTTGTTTCTGGAACCCTCAAAGACCTCACAGTCTAGGAAGAAGCTCACTTCCAGTTTCCTTGTAGTCTCAAGTTATATGATATCCCTAGTTAGAAATGCCATGCGGAGAACCAAATAGTCTGCTGTCAGCATTTCCCTACACGCCCCCAATCCTGCCCTTCCTCTGTCACCGCTGATCTTTACCATAAGGTTTAAACCTTATGAAATTGCCACTGGCATCCCTGTTCCCCAGCAATAAGAATTTCAAAAATAAATAAAGAAGAAATGTCTGTTACCACTGATTTAAAAACTTACCAGGTTTAAACCTTATGGTAAAGTGCTGGGCACTTTGGCATCACTGACTACCAACTGAGAGGTACCTTGAGTCCTAGAATATCAAGAAAGCCTCTTAGCCAGAAGTTTAGACTTTATTGTTAGAGGTCTATGACTTTCCTGGTAAGTTTTTAAATCAATGGTAACAGACATTTCTTCTTTATTTATTTTTGAAATTCTTACTGCTGGGGAACAGGGATGCCAGTGGCAATTTCATCTCAATATTTCATTGTCCATACCCTTACCTACCACTGTCAGGTCCCTCAAGACTCCAGGAAAAGGGACAACATCTTCTCTTTAGTGATAATCTTTCACTAAAGCAATGAATGCACCACACTGGTGGTTCTGGAATGTCCTTACAGAGAGTGGCTCCAGGAAGGAATGGTAAACACCTAGGAGAGAAAGAATGGTGCTCAAAACACACCCTATCAGCTATCACTCTTGTGGTTAGGTAGATCACATGACTCATTTTAACCAATGAGCTCTACATGGGCACAGCCAGAGTAATTTCTGGGTTAAAGCCTGGGTTGGTGGCTTATTTGGTACCTCTTCCCTTCCCCTGGGGACTGGAGATGTCTCCCATGGCAGAGACTGATTCCTGTAGAAGAGAACCTCTCTCCCTGCCATATACCTGAACTTAGAGTGAAAAATAAAGTTTTTTGTATTAAGCCATCAAGATTTCAGAGTTCTTTTGTTAATGCTATGCATAGTCTAACCTACCCTGTTACAACATGTATTTTAAGTACCTTGTTTTTAAACAAAGAAATTTTGAAATATTTTGAACACTCTTATTACACATATTTTTGTGTATTGTGTAAAATACAAGATTAAGAAGTTTTGGCTCATAAAATTCAGTGCAGTAAGCAAAACACAAATCAGCATCTCATTTGGTTTTTGCTGTCTTGTTTTCTACATGTATTAAACACAGGATGCTTAGATTGTTACCCAATGTGGGCGGCGGTTCTAAATCAAATTTTCTCTGCAGTGAGTGAAGCCTGAAGCAGCCTATGGTCTCATAAAGCTCAGAAGAGTGGGCAAAGGCCTAGAATGGGCATCAGGAGATTTAAGGGCTGTGGGATATTCAGAATCATTCTCTTATTTGAAGATTCCTTAATTCTTCCTCTGAGATCCTTTTTCATTCAATCCCACGTGGGTCTGTCCCCTTCTGAACTGCTGTGGCAATGGTTATCTGTGTTTCACTATAATTACAGTCTGTATTGTCTGTCTTATGTCCATCCATTCATTCTAGAAATGCTTGCTAAGTGCCCAGGATGAAATCCCATGTTGGGTGCTGGGAATACAGAGACTGGAGGCAACCTTCAAAGACCTCACAGTCTAGGAAAAAGCTCTCTTCTAGTTTCCTTGCAGTCTCTGAGTTGTTAAGTTTGCTTTTTATCACCCCCTTCTAATGGGGAGAAATTTTGTCCTTTGTTTTTCATTTATCATCCTCACGTGCTGCCATAACATAATGAATGCTGGCAGCGTGAAGGCCGCTCCAGAGCTGGCTGGTGCTCTGTGCCCAGAGTTTCTGCTGGATGCAGTGAATAGCCAGTGCAACTCTCTTCGTCTTTATTAAAATCTATTCCCAAAGTAAAATGGTTCTCCTGGTTTTAGTCCAGATCCATTTAGCCATTCCTGATTACCATGGTCTAGGTGGGGTTGCTTCATGTTACATGCTTCCGGCAAAACCCTCTTCATTTCCCACCTCTACAGCGTATGCAAAGACAGCCAGGCTTTGCATTGGGTTGCAAGCCACTGTGGAAATATGTACACCTGGTGAGAGTAAAGACAGGGCAGTGCCCACACACCCAGCAAAAATCCATCCCATTCATCAGCACAATCTCTCAAAGTGCTGTAGCACAAAGTGTGGCATTTAGTGAGAAGGCCATCTCAAGCATCCTTCTGCCCGTCATTGACATGCAACTTGAAATGTACTCTTTCCATAAGCAAGTTAAAGCAAGACTTTTCCAAGTGTCAGCACCACAAGCTCAAGCTAGTTCTTGGCAGTGATTTGAGTTTCCTTTTGCCCCTGGCAGAGTATTCGCAACCAAAGTGTGGCTAGGAGCAGAGCTGTACCATCGGACCAACGCCTCCCCAGGTGCAGGAGAGTACCTTGGCCCCTGCCCACCCAACCCTCTGAAAGACATCTGCCCCTGGACCCCAGAGGTCCAGCTTGTGCAGTCAAGAATGACAGAGATATAGCCCTTTTTTTGTAGGCCAGTTTGTGCTCTCTGCAGCTACATGAGTTGAACGGGCAGCAGGCAGACAAGCGGCATTTGTTGGGAAGCTGTGCCGGCAAGACAGGATAGAGAGAGCCACAGCATAGGAGGAGGAGGGCAGCCTGTGAGCTGATTGTGCTAAACCATGTCAATCCATTCTTTAGAAACCTGATGGTGATCGATGCCACCCAAGGGCACTAGATGTGCCAATAAAAACCTCTTGCACCTTTGGCTAAACATGGTTGGAGATTAGCATGGGGTGAGGATATCTGTTTTTGGCAGGTGCTCCAGACTACTGAATTCAAAAGTGACTCTTTTGATATTGATAAATAATGTGGCACACGATTTACCCGGCCCCACAGAAATTGTGCAAATCCTTAATTATGAGGGCACTTTCTCAGGGGCACATTAGAATATCATGCTTAATTGAGTTGTTATCTTCGCCTTTGCCAGGCCTTTTGTGAAACTGCACAGCAAGCTGCCCTTAGAAGTTTTCGCCTTTGTTTGCAAATCATCAGTTCAACTTGGGCTATGGTTTCCAAGAATTAAAAAGCAGGGGGGGAAAGTGCAGAAAAATTACATAGAGTGAGACTCCTAAAGTAGGTTTTGTGTTTTTTCTTTCTTCCTTTGGGTGAATGGGTCGCAAGATTGTAATTCTAAACAATCTCACAATTAATTCTTGAGCTATGCGGTCCAATTAGAACAAATGCTTCCTTTCTGGTTTAATTAGAGATGAGGACACGCCTGTGAGCTTATTTGTATAAAATAAGTGCTCATTAAACAAGGTTTGGATCAGGTTCAGCTTATTAGAAATGCCTTGAAAAGGGAGCTTTCTCTCACTGTCTCTGCCCCCTTAACCCCTTCCCTGCCAAGAATGAATTCCATAGGTGTGGAGAATATAAAGAATATCTTTGCTGAAACCTGGTGACCTTGAAAGAGGTGGTGTGTTTGTTGAACCCATTTTGGAACAAACCCCTCTACTCACCTCCTGACACAAGCAGCAGCAGCAGCACCTATGAGTTTGCTAGAAACACAGAATCTTGTGTCCACACCTCAGACTAATCTGTGCCTTAACAAGACCTCTAGGTGATTCATGAGCATGCTACAATTTCAGGAGCACTGGTATAAAGGCAGCAAATCATGAAGGTTTTATTTTAAGAATCCACGGGGCCCTTGGGGACCCTGAGAATGCCACTTTACTTGAAAAGAAGCCAGCTCTTAATTCCCTGTCTATGGGGAGGGAATTGCCACTTTGATCCCTCAGAGTCTGCCAAAGACTCAAATGTGTCCTTCCTGTCTCATCTTCTAGTAGCTCCCAGGACTAAAAGCTGGTAAGCAAAGATGCAGCTCACAGGGCAGCCCTACTCTCATCTATGCCTTTGGCCTCTTCCCAGCCCTTTAGTATTTTTTTTACTCAGCAAGTAAAACTTGGGTCTAACAAAATGACAGCATCAGGAGGGTTACTGACAGGCCAAAGGCTCTCTGTGTGCGCTCATATTGCTCAGTCCATCCTCACATTTTTTTTTAAGAAGCTGATGGGGAGAAAGTATTAATAATGTTGTTTAACTACATGGTATCTGCAATAGCACTGAGTAGGTAGTAGCTGACTTCCATCCCAGACTCTGAGACTAATGTTGTTATTAGGGAACTGCAGGTAAATCATCACCAATGAACCCTGAGGCTGGCTCTGGTCTGACCTTGTACCCTGTATATCATCATTGTCCTGATGATGGGCCCAGCACTGCCACCTCTATGTCCAGGAGGACTGCAGGCAGCTGCGCATGGCCTTGGCTGGGCTGTTGCCCCCCAAACTGTCTGCGACTACTCTGGCTTCCCCATTCCTTCTCCCCATTCCTTCTCCCCATACCTTCTGTTGGTGAAACAGGAGCCTGGGGAGGGGAATAAGGAAGGGAGTGTTTCTCCCTGTCTGTAAATATGATCTCCTTCACACCATGATCATTGCATTATAAATCAGTTTATCATCATCTAACAGGGATGGGATGGCAGAAGGAGATCTAGGGGAAGCAGACTCAGCGGAGATGAGAACAAATCTGGAAGGATCACAAATAGGGAGCTGGGATCAGGTAACCATGTGGCTTACTAGAGACCTTGAACATAATTTTAAAAAGTCTAATAGAAGTTCTAGTGTAAGCCTTTTAAAACAAGTTCGCTATTTTTGAAAATCATACAAGCAGAGGATGTT
Organism: Galagoides demidoff; assembly: GCA_963574575.1. Classification (NCBI taxonomy): domain Eukaryota; kingdom Metazoa; phylum Chordata; class Mammalia; order Primates; family Galagidae; genus Galagoides; species Galagoides demidoff. Next base: position 18,905 of record CAUYQV010028947.1, on the reverse strand, counting down.
CGATGTTTAAAAATAAAATAAAATTTAAACAATCAAACATTACTCAATCCACCACACTTACCATTTTGGTATATGATGTCCTTTTGCATTTTATATGTACAGAGATAGAAATATAGAGATTTATAAATTTGGATATAGTATGAGATGGAATCACACTGCATATACTGATTTGTGTGTTTGTTTTTTTTTTTTTTTAGCTAATCCTATATCATAAGCATCTTCTCCAATGTCATTGTATAAGACTACACAGTTTTACATTGGTGAATTTGCAGTTGATTTGCTGTTATTGAGTATTTAGGCTATTTCATCTATCTATCTATCTACCTATCTATGTTTTACTATCCTAAACTATATTAAACTATATCCTTGTATTTAAATTTATACATACTGTCAACTATTTCCTCAGCATAAACACATAAATAATTAATACTAGGTTAAATGGAATGCACATTGTAGGAATTTTACAGCATATCAACAAGTTATCTTCCAGGAAGCTTGTATCAGTTTGTACACTTCTTAGAAACACCTTTCTCACTCTAGCCAGTGGGTTGGGGTGGGGGATTCTCTTTGTGTTTTGGGGCCAACAATCAGATTTAACTTCTACCATGTTCTCATTCAGATTCCTCCTTGGGGTTGTCTTTCAACAGTAGATAAGATAAAAATCTGAGCCTTCAAGAGCCATGAATTCAGAAGATCCCATCTGAATGCCTCCTAAGTGCCAGGAGGGTGAATAAAGCAATGGGAACCTAGGTGTGGCAGCCTGGGAGGCCACCACACAGGAGCTGGAGAGGGCGGTATACTGTGCCAACCACCTCCTGTCAGCAGTCTCATTGGAGAGCCTGGTGTGTGCTGCCACTGAGTCTATATCACAGCTACTGGGGAGCAAGGGAAAGTCTGCCCATCGAGGGAAACAGAATAAATGGAGAGAGGAAGATGAACCCCAGCAACAGAGCTGTGGCTCCCAGAGTGGAGGAAACACAAAGAGACTGTAGGTTTAAAAAGGAAAGAAGGAAAGAAAGAAAGAAAGAAGGAAGGAAGGAAGGAAAAGAAATATAAGGAAATGCTCAAGGAGATGCATTTGCAGAGTCTTTAAAAGGAACTTTTTAAAACTAAAATATACTTTTTGCAATTTAAAACATTTAAGAGAAGAATTGATAGAAACAGCAATTGTGGGTAATGATTAAACATCTCATGTGGAAAAAAAAAAGCCAAACGAAAAAAAGAAGAAAGGAAAAGTCCAGCAAGTACCATGCAGGATTAATAATAATGTTAATGATAGTAATAAGATAGACCAGACCAGAGCTGGGCAATAGAACTTTCTGCAATGGTGAAATGTCTTGTGCTGTTCAGTATGACAGTCACTCAGGGCTACTGATGACTTGAGATGACTGCTATGACCAGGGAACTGACTTTTAAATTTTATTCAGTTTTAATTAATTAGCATTCACCTTTAAATGTGGCTAATTAGTTTTGCATTGGACAGCTCAGACACATCTAAACATTTCCTGGTGAAATTTCTGAAATACAAGCACCAGAGTAAAAGCTTATAAATTTCCAGACAAATGCAAAAGCTTACCTTCTAAGTACAGTGTTCCTTCCCTTATTTGAGGGGTGTACATTCCAAGCCCCCCAGAGGATGCTTAAAACCGAGAATAGTATACTATGTTTTTTCATATATATATATATATATATATATAAAATAAAGTTAAATTTATAAATTAGGCACAGTAAAAGATTAACAATAATAACTAACAATACAATAGAACAATTATAACTATGCCAGCCCTGGTACTATTGTACTCTGGGGCCATTATTAAGTATAGTCAGGGTTACTTGAGCAAGGGCACTAAGATAGCATGACAGTTGATCTGATAACAGAGAAGCTACTATTAAACCACTCATGGGTGGGTAGTGGCTACAGTGTGAACATGCGGGATAATTCACACCTCTAGCAGCATTGAGCCAGAAGGTAGGAGATGGCATCATGTTACTAAGTGGGCAATCAATTAAAAACCTGCAAATTATTTATTTTTAGAATTTTTCATTTAATAGTTTCAGAATATCAGTTGACCATGGTTGATTGTAGGCAACTGAAATCACACAAAGCAAAACCAAGGATAAGGGAGCACTACTGTAGAGGAAATTGGGTTAGTATTGGACTTCTACCCAAAACACTAGAAGTTCAAAGAAGCACATTTACAGACTGTTAAAAGAAAAAACTGATTGAAAAATCCCCTATCCTATCAGGATATCATTCTTATATAAGGACAAACATTTCGACCATTTTCGGGTGTAAATATTCAAAAAGTACATTACTCTTATCTGAGGAAAGATTTGAGCACTCTATGAAATATAAATGAAAGCAGAACAAAGGCTTACAAGCAGAGAAGAGAAAATGTTCAATAAATTCTGCTGTGTTATAAATCTTCTAGAAAGAATGATGACATGACTGGAAACTGTGACTTGATTAAGTAAAGTCTCTTGAAACACTAAAAATGGACTCTTTTTCCCTGCCAACACCTTAATTTTAGAGTTTTTGGCCTCCAGAACTGTGAGACACTACAGCTCTGTTGTTTAAGCCACCCAATTTTTGGTCATTTGTTATGATGGTCACAGGAAGCTAATAGAGGGGGCAGGCTTCCTACAAATGAGGCTCTTGAATTTTACCTAAAAGGAAGGAGAAGAGGAGAGAGGGCTACTCAGATAGGGGAAATGGCAGGGGTGAAGGCACAGAGCCTGATGGGGCTGGATTCAGAGTAGCTGGGGTGTGAGCTCTGTTGAACAGGTCAGGTGGGGAGAGAGGTAGAAGCATCATGTTTTCTGCTAACTTTTTAGCTGGAAAAACTAATTCATAAACAGTGTAAGGTTATAGCTAACAGGATTGAGCAAATTGATTACCAGACAGAAATCAGGTAAAATTAACCTTCAGTACCACGTTCCCAACGAAGGGAATTGCAGCCCTGTAAAGCCCCAAGACAAAGAGAACCTAGAACTGGCTCCTTGTGTTCAAAATGTGCAGCTCGTTGGGTCCTGAGGGCTCCATTCTCAGCCAGTTCGCTCACATTCCAAGGCAGACAGCTCGCCCTGGTATTCATGTAATCCCTGCCAGAGTTGGAAGCCCCCAAGCTAGGAGAAAACAACATATTTTCATCATTTGACATGATAAAGCGTGTGGCTCTTGAGTATCAGCACTGGTACAACTGTGGCATGTCCTAGCTTATCCCACCCACTCGATTCCCAGTGAGAAACAAATCTTCACCAGCCAGCATATTGGGGAGGGTCTTCTAGTGCCCTGGAGGGTGAGAGAAGCTATTCCCTTTCTTTGAATGTACATGGACTTGACCTGGCACCCATCTGGATGTGCTTCGGCTCAGCAGAGTGTTAGCTGTGGTTGAATGCACCTTCTCCTTTATCCCTAAGAAATGCCCAACTAGGGAACTTCTGGGGCTTCATATTGAGGCCAAAAAAAGAAGGCTCTTACATGCCAGAAACCCTCACAGATGCATGGTTGAGAACATTTGCTTCACAGGACTGACACTATACATAGAATGCAGAACAACAAGGAGGCAGCATTTTGCATGGGTGGCCTTGTCTTCTCGGCAGACATATTTCCCGGCAGCACACACCATGGGGGTTGGCTCTGGCTTCAGTGAAGTTCTCATGACATCATAACTTCCCCAGTGCCAAGCCCTTTCCCTCACTGCTCAAAAACCCATCTGCTATCATCTCTAGAAACTTCTTTGGAGGGCTGGGGGCTCTCATCCATGGGTGGTGCACCATGCATGTGAAATCCCATCTCCTCTGTGGATGGAGTGAGAGAGCATGTGTGTCCAGGTGAAAGTGTGTTTGTGTAGGGATGTGTGAGTATGACTGTGTGTCTACGTGTGTGTGACTATGTGAGTGTCTGTGTTTGTGTAGGTGTGAGAACATGAGTGTGAGGAAGGTGTGGCTTTGTATGTTTGAGAGCGAGTGTATGTTTGTGTGTGAGCGTACGTCTGTGTATCTTTGTTGAGTGGCTGTGTGTACGTGTCTGTGAATGTGAGTGAGTATGGGGTGGGTGATTGTATGTGCAGGCAGTCCCAACCAGTGACAGTTCTGCTCCCATCAGGTCCAAGTCTGAGACCTATGGAGGTCCTCACCTGCCGCTGAACAGAGGAAAGAAGGTTCCTGCCTGCTTGTGGAAAAGATTGAAGAGCTGGGGCTGGGAGTGCAAGGCTGTGCAGGGAACTGGATAGGGGATTCATCTGGTGGGCACCTGGGCACACAGAGTGGGCCCTGGTTAGCAGAGAGAGCAGTAGCAGCTGTGGCAGGAGGAGGGGTCAGGCTCACTGGCACCATCCTGCTCATGGTCACTGTGGACCAATGGGAGGAACCCCAGAAGGGCAAAGAGGGTCAGATGTGGAAGGGGTTCTTCAGCCCTAGTAGTCAATGAACTGGCCAGTAGGAAAACATCACTTCTCTAGGACAGAACGCAGGAATAGCAGAGCAGCATGAGAGGCTTATCTAGAAGCTGGTTATAACACAACTAAACATGATTGGGAAGAAACCAGGGGCATCATTTACTGTGCCTCTCAAACATTTATTTCCCCATCTAATTTAGAAATAAATAAAGGCTCTGTGTGGCATTCTTTTTTATCCATCATCGTACAGTTAAGCCTTATAAATCTTAGGTCTGCCTTATATAAGGGGAGGCTCACCAAGGTGAAATAACTTGTGAAGAGGTCAGCCATAGCCCTGGTCTTGGGAACACATCTGGGCAATGACAGGAAGTCCTGATTATGTCTTTTTGGGTGGTGGTGAACAGAGATGTTCATAATGATGAAGGAGGTTTTCCTCCTCTTGTGACACAAACCCCAAGTGCTTATTTTGTCTGGGAGGGGTCATGGGAACTAAAATCCACTCTCTCCTTCCTGCCTCAGAATCTTGCAAGTTAGACAACATTATCTCTTTGCTTGGACCATAGGGAGAAAAATTTTCCAAGGAAACATATCCAGGTAATGCTGGGGTCAGGATTCAAACCCAAACCTATTTAATTCCAATGCTCTGGTCCACTGTACCACCCTGCCTCCCTGGAGGAGAGAAAGGGCTCCTCCCAATAACTCCCTGCCCCCGAGTCCCAGTCACAGCCAGCCCTGCCCCGGAGAGGAGGTGCCGTGCACCCATGCAACAATGCTCATTGCTCATTACACAAGGCCTCCCGGGCCTCCCAGTGATTAAGCCCTTAGAACTCTCCCCGCCTCGGGTGACATCATTGCATAATTAAGGTGACTGTGATGCCTGACTGCGTGCACCAAACAAAGCTCCCTTGTTTTAATTTATCATCCGAGCTCCCTTGTGCAAGACTGAGCTCCCACTGGTAATTAAGGGAGACGGTTTAACCTGGCTGAATGAGAGCAGGGCTCGGGGCAAAGTGGCAGAAGGGTGACCCAATGTCAGCTCTTAATTTGCTATGGAAATGAGGGTACCAATAAAAGATAATAAGGGGAGGCTTACCCCAGAAAGAGGAGGGCTCAACGCTAATTTGAAGCTTTCCTTTTATGTAATTTTCTTGCCAAGTAGCTAAATAGATTTTTTGTCTCCTTTTATTTCTCAGCTGACCCCTTTGATGGAGCTACTGGTAAGCGGTCACATGCCTTGAAGTTGGTCACTTTCTACGCAGAGCATCGCACTGTGGCGCAGAGATTCTGTAGCACACACTACAGAGATTCAAAGCCAGCTTTGCCACTTAACCAACTTTGTGGCAAGTTACGTAAGTTCCCGTACCTCAGCTACTGCATGCCTAAAATGCCAATAAGGACCTGCGTTAGAAGGGTGTTGTGAGGATTTGAGGGAGTTAATATATGCTTAGTCTTGAAGACAGGGCCTGGTACATAAGCACTTCGTGTTTGTTATTATTACCTTCAAAACTCTCTACTATCTGCACAACTTTACAGTGATTTTCGAAGTAGGTATTCCATAAATGTCCTCTCCTTCTCTTTGTTCTGTTCTCTCTCTCATTTTTGTCTTTGTATACAAGCAAGAGTGGAGTGTGGGGCAGACCCATTAGCACGTGGTCGTGATGAGTTAGGAAGGAAGTCGCCCCTTAAGGGTGCTGAGGACAGGTGGACAGCAGCCTGGAGTGTGAGGGTCTGACAGAGCATGACAGATCATGTGGGTTGTATTTGGAAGACGTGTTCAGAGATGAACTGTTCACTATCTCCAGGAACTGACCAAGCCTGTGAGAGACAGTCCCTCAGAGTCAACAAGGCCCCAGATCCCCAGATGTCAAAACATTGGAATGCAGAAAATAAAAGAAATGCTTCACACAGTCTCTTGTCTCCTTCCCTCCTGGGAACTGTCAATTGCCTTAATAAAACTACATTTAAGAGACTTGCCCCAAGCCAGGCTGAATTATAAAGCAAAGCCCGTTTTCCATACTGGGCCAGGCTCCCCTGCCAGCCCCCCTCTAGTGGACTGGCCAGGCCAGGGATTGAGACAGAGCAAAGCCCACACATGGTCAGTACTCCTCAAAGGGGCATTCTTCACCTGTTTCTACCTGTCTAAGTAACCCCCAGGCCTTCTAGCTAGTGATGAATCACCTTCCCTAACTTTACAGCTAATGCTTGCTTCCTCCTCTGTATTTCCACACTATTTTTTTCTATTCTTTTTTCATGGAACTTTTCACTTTCTGCCATTAATAAATGTATTTTTTTGTGTGTGCATCTGCCTTTATCCCCTTTAAAAACATGCAAGCACCCTGAGGATGGGGACCCAGCAGTGCATCTCACTCCTTTTATGTTACTCTCTCCTTGTCTATACCTCAGCATTTGGGACTGTGCTTGGTGCATATGTGTCTGACAAGTACTTACTGAATAACAGAAACCTAACATTTTAGGTTAAATTCCCCTGGAAACAGACCCCAAAGCAAGGGTTCAGAGCACGTTGTTTATTTGGTCAGTGATCCCAGGAAGCACTGGCAGGAGTGTGGGGAAGAGGAGGGGAAGCAGCTAGTTCAGTGTGTGCTAATGAGCTGTTTACCACTGAGGGCAACTGGGGCCCAAGCCTTCTGGTGTCCCATGTAGGACGCAGTTCGAGTTGTCCCAGCTGGGTTATTTGTTCATATGTCACTGGAGGTGGGCTACCCCTGGGCCAATTAATTTCCTGACACACGAGCAGAATGTGCTCATGGTCAGAGCAAAGCAGACCCTCCATAGGGTCCCAGATGACTCTGATACAAAACTAGCCCATGACCTTGAGTGCCAACAGGCTATGGATGAGGCCACTAGCCCTCTGCTATACCTAAATTGTAAAATCAAGGTTAAAGAGCTACAGTTTCTAAAATCTAGGCACCTGCAACTGGTATACATGTATCAGGCAAGAAGTAGAGGAAAGAAAAAGAACAGATTTAAAGGAATTTGTCTATTTTACTAGCTTTGCCTCAAGTTTCTTGCTGAAAGGGATCAGCCAACATTGGGGGTAGGTGGTTGATGTCCTCATGGGCCTTCTGCATTTTCCCACCCTATGCCTGGCTCCCACCACTGGGAACATCTGGGCTGCATCCTGGGTAAGCTGTCTGGGAAGCCATGGCCTGGCCAAGGCGTGCTGTGGTTGAGGCAAGCTGGGGGGCCTTCCAGCTGTTGTGACTCTAGGTTCCCCACATGTAGCCCTCCCTCTACCCCAAGTGCCAGTAGTACTCGGAGGCACATTTGTCTTTCCCCCTTCACTTAAAGAGAGGCCCTGTCAGGTAGTGCCTATGGCTCAAGGAGTAGGGTGCTGGTCCCATATACCAGGGGGTGGCCGGTTCAAGCCCGGTCCCGGCCAAAACTGAAAAAAAAAAAAGTGAGAGAAAGAGGCCATCTCTCCCCTTTGTGGAGCACGATGATAACCATTCCTATCTTGGAAACATCTGAGACTCTGGGCTCCAGGCTAGGTCAGTCTTCCTTATTTTCCTCCAAGTTCTCCCACTGCACAGAAATAGGGGTTTCTTGTAGCCTCAGGCCACACTAGCTTGGTGAAGTGGAAGATGACACAAATTCAGGTGAATTCAATGAAGACAAACAGGAATCACGATAATCTAGATCCCGGACCCTGTTTAGAAGACTAATGGGAATCCCACCAGGATGCTATGGGAATGTGATGCAAAGTGACATGGAACTCTCCCAAGTTTGGCTTGAATGCAGATGTCATCACTTAGCATGACACATCTACACATTTTAGCAGAGTTCTAGGCTTCAGATATTCTTGAATTCGCCAATTTATATTTTATATTGTATGAACACCATTCGGGAATAATCTGTCAATTAACACATACCAGATTCCCTTTCTTTTTTCCTTCAGCAAAACCCTACAAAAATGTTTCCCAAGCCCATCAGTTCCCGAGAGTTTTTTGGTAACCACAAGCAGGCCTCTCCATGTGTCAGCTGACTGCAAGGTTCCCTGTCATTCCCCTGCACCGTGAGCTTCAGTACTCCCTGAGGATGGAGGCTTCCACCATGCTCCAACCAGGATCCTGGGCTGGAGAGTCAGGTACATCTGTCGAGTTGACAAGGGTATTGTTTCAAAAACAGCAAATTGATTCCGGATTATGTTTTAAATACAGTAATGTGGGTGAAAGAAGGAAAGAAGAGAAGAATAAACAAAAAAGTACTGCAGATTGGAAAATAGAATGTTGTGCTAAGAATATTGACCTAGAAGCTTAGAAACCTAGGTCTTCATTCCAACATGCTAATAAATACTGCTGTGACCTTGGATAAATCCCTCAACACTGCTGGCTTCAGTTCTCCCCTCATCTATGAAATGAGGCATTGGACTATATTTCAACTTTAAAATTGTTAAGAATATATAGATTCTCAAAATGTACAGTATGTATGTCCTCAGTTTGGAGAAGACAAATGGGGATTTATGTCGTAAGGTGATAGAATGAAAACTATGTAGGCCATAGGAGGCAAATGGGCAGAAAGATGGCACACCACTCAATTATGCCATCTGTCAAATCTAGCAATTATGTATTTTTATAAATAATTTTAAGAAGTACATCAACAATACCTTGAACCAGAAAATGCTCCTTTTAATTGCCATTTAACAATTTTTCTCCCCATTCTTTCAGGTGTTAGAAAAACAACTTGAATTTATCATGGACCTCTTGCATGTTAGGTGGCTCGTTATAGTATCATTCACACACCAATGCAATGGCATAGGCATTCCTATGTACCTTCTTCTGTGGAACAAATTGTTTTGTAGAGGGTCAAGGCCTTACCCAAAGTCACATAACTAGTAAGTGGCAGTACCAGGATCTGAAACCAGCTGTCTGTGTGTCAAGTGACCACTCTTGTGTATTTGTCACCAGTGCCATCCTGGTGGTGCTGAGAGAAACACTCTAAAATTCACTTGGCTTCTCTCCAATGTACTTAGTGCTGTGAAAAGGATTTTAGGAAAGAGCAAAGCATGACTGGAAAGCTGCCTTTGTCTTCAGGGGAACTCTAGGGGAAAAGGTTATCTGAATTGTGGGTGAGCTCAGCACAATATCCCCCACAAGAAGGAAGGCTCTACCTTGTCGGAGTGCTGAGACTCCCAATAGAGATAGGTGGGCATATCCTCTGAACAACCGTGACTAAAGCTTCCTTCCCCAAAGGGGTCCTTTTCTCTTTAAGGCAGTGGTTCTCAACCTGTGGGTCACGACCCACAGGAACTGTATTAAAGGGTTGCGGCATTAGGAAGGTTGAGAACCGCTGGTTTAAGGTCTTCACTTTAAGGTCTAAGCTTCACCAAACCTCATTGATGTGCCCCCTCCCTTTTGCATCAGTTTGCCAAGATTCTGAGAACAAGTTCTGCAGTGTCACCAAATTGGTACTCACTGAACTCAAGTTTTCACAGTGTCCTCTGAAGCTAGACACAGAATTAAGCAATTCCAAAATGACCATTGGACACCAATTTCTATCCTCAGCCTTCCCACTCCCTGGGGCCAGGGAAGAAGAATGATACAATTTGCCAAGTCTCAAATCCATCCCACATGGCCAGTCAGAAACTGGGTCCTGATTCAGGCTTTTTCTTGTTTTAATTTGTTTATTTGTGATGGGGACTTGCTGCTTCTAGGAGGGTCCCATTAAAAAAAAAATCTCAGAAGACATCAAAAAGTTCTGACAAAACAACATCTTGATGATTTAAGTGTAAATATGTCAGAGACATATGGTTTCTATTATTTCTGAAATAACACATGGGCTTAAAAATCAAGGGGAAAAGTGTTTGGTAAAACACATTGAAGACTTGGCTAAATGTTTTTTAAAAACCAGTTCTGAAGCTTTGAGGGGGAAACAGAGAGGAGAGCAAACCCAGGAAGCTTGGCTCCTCCCTTGTTTTTCTCTTACCCTGATCAGGGATGGCACACGTGTGGCCACCAGAGCACCTTACCTGCCGCCACAATGACACAAGTTTGCATGGAAGAGTCTAGGTCCTGATTCAAGCCCTGTTGCTTACTAGCAATGATAATTTTAAGCAGGTTAATGGATCTGAAAAATAGAATAATATAGAATTGTTCTGAGCATTTATGTTAATATATGTCAATTGCCTGGCGTATAGTAGATGTGTAATAAGAGATAGCTTTTTAAAACAAGACTGTTCACTTGAAAAATGGTGATAGGTAAGAGAGGTTAAGGACACCCAGGCCCAAAGTTGTTTCTGAAGAATGAGGAATCCAGAGGGTCACCCAAGATCCTCTAATCCCCTCTTTACTCAGAGATGCAACTCTGAGGGGAACAGGGTGACTGTACTACCTGCTGCTAAATGAAAACAAAGAAACTAGAAACAGCACAAAGCTGAGACACGGCAATGAACTTGGTCTCCAGTGATCAACTCACCAAAGCACTTGTTTCTCCACGCAAATTTTTAAATCATTTATATAATTAAGAATATTCATTTGAACATGATAATATTTGGATGAAGTTTTTTTAAGTTAATGAATGTTAATGGCTTTATTGAGTTGTGATTGACTTACCAAAGAACCACATGTCTTTAAAGTATATAATTTTAAAACATTGGGCAGATGCATTCACCTATGAAGCCATGACTGCAGTTAATGTAGTAAGCATGTCCATCACCCCTCAAAGTCTTCTCATGTCCATTTATAATTATAATTCTCATCTCCAGACAACCACCCAAGTGCCAAATGTCACTAAAGATTGGTTTGCATTTTTTAGGATTTTATAGAAATGGAATCATATAACATTTATTTTTTTGACCTGGCATTATACTTTGAGATTTATCCTAGTGTGTATATCATTAGCTCATTTCTTTTTATTGCCAAATACTATTCCTTTACATATATACCACAATTGATCTCCTTACCATTGATGAACATTCAAATTATTTACAGTTTTATTTAATAATTAAAAATAAGTCTTCTTTCAATCTTTGTGTATAAATCTTTGTGTTTTCTTTTCTCATGGTAAGAACTTAGGAATGGAATGACTGAGTATTTTCTTTGGTTTGTGTTTAACTTTTTAAGAAACTGACAAACTGTTTTCTAAGGTGGTTGTACCATTTTACTTTCCTGGCTGAATTGTATTAGAGACCCAGTTGCTACTCATCCTTGTCAGCATTTGATACAACAGTCTTTGTAAGTTTACACATTTTAATAGATGTGCAGGGATAGCTCATTGTGCTTTTAATTTACATTTCCCTAATGACTAATGGTGTTAGCAATCTTCTTTGGGCTTACTTACCACTTGAGTGTCTCTTTTGTTAAAATATGTACTCAAATATTTTGCTTATTATTGGTTCTTTGTTTTCTTATTATTGAGTTTTCTGTGTTTCTTATATATTATAAGGATGCAATTTTTTTATCGGACATTTGATTTGCGAATATTTCCTTCCAGGCTTATCTTAATTTTCTTAAAGACATCTTATTTGCTTATTTATTTATTTTTGAGACAGAATCTCACTCTGTTGTCCAGGCAAGAGTGCCATGACCTCAGCATAGCTCACTGAAACCTCAAACTCCTGGGCTCAAGAGATCCTCCAACTTCAGCCTCCTGAATGGCTGAGCTTATAGGCATGCCCAACCATGCCCAGCTAATTTTTCTACTTTTAGTAGAAATGGGGTCTCATCTTGCAGTCCTCAAACTTTAAGGATTACCTGGGGATCTTGTTAATAAACATATTCTCCCACCCTGAGTAAAGCAAGACTCCATCTCTACTAAAAATAGAAAAATTAGCCAGCTGGGTATTGTGGTTCGCACCTGTAATCCTTGCACTCTGGGAGGCTGAGTTGGGAGGACTGCTTGAGGTATGGAGTTCAAATCCAACCTGAAAAAAGATCCTGTCTCCCACCAGGACTCTGGGATAATTCTTATTTTTAGTAGAGATGGAGTCTTTGCTTAGGCTGGTTTTGAACTCCATACCTCAAGCAATCCTCCCACCTCAGTCTCCCAGCATGCTGGGTTGCACACACCAGGCCCTAAAAATGTCTTTTAAAGAGAAGAGCAGAAGTTCTTTATTTTAATGAAGCTCATTTTATTATTTTTTTCTATTATGGATTGTGTCTTTGGTGTTATATAATAACTAGGTAATCTTTGTCTAACCCAAAGCCACAAAGATTTCTCTTATGTTTCTTTCTAGAAGTCCTACAGTTTTAAGTCTTATGTTTAAGTCTACTGTCTATTCTAAGCTAACTTTTGTATTTCATGTAGATTTGGTTCAAGAATTATTTCTTTTGTTTCTTTATTTCATTTGTGAATGTGGTTATTCAGTTAACCCAACATTGTTTGTTAAAAAGATTATCCTTTCTCCACTGAATTGCCTTTGTACCTATGTCAAAAATCAGTTGAGCAGATATGTGTCTTATTTCTAGACTATTTTGTTACATTGTTATATTTGCCTGTTGACACCAATACCAATTTTCTTGATTACCATAACTTTATAATAAAGTTTTAAATTCATTAAGACAGTGTGATTATTCCAACTTAGTTCTTTTTAAAAGAAATTTCGATTGTTCAAGGTTCTTTGTATTTCTTTATGAATTTTACATTCAGCTTGCCAATTTCTACTAAGAAAATCACATCAAGCTAAGAAACTTCTATACAGCAAAAGAAACAATCAACAAAGTGAAAAGATGGCCCACAGAATGGGAGAAAATATTTGTAAATTATTCAACTGACAAGAAATTAAGAACTAGAATATATAAGAAACTCAAATAACTCAATAGCAAACAAATAATTGAATAAACAATAGGCAAAAGATCTGAATAAACATTTCTCAAATGAAGATACACAAATGCCTAAAAGCTATATGAAAAAATGCTAAATATCACTAGTTATCAGGGAAAGGCAAATTGAAACCATGATCATCTCACCCCAGTTAAAATAGTTATTATCGATAAGATAGAAAATAACAAATGTTGGTGAGAATACAGAGAAAGGGGAACACTTGTGTATTCTTTGTGAGAATGTAAATAAGTACAGGCACTATGAAAAACAAAGTAAAGCTTCCTCAAAAAAACTAGAAATAGAACTACCATATGACCCAGCAATTCTATGACTGAGTATATGTCCAAAGGAGGTGAATCCAGTATATTGAAAAATATCTGCACTCTTATGTTTATTGCTGGACTATTCACAATAGACAAGGTTTTAAATTAACCTAAGTGTTCATCAATGCATGAATGGATAAAGAAAATATTATATATAAATACAATAAAATATTATTTTACCATAGAAAGAATGAAAGCCTGCCATTTGCAATAATATGGATGAAACTGGAGAACATTATATTAAATAGAATAAGCCAAGCACAGAAAGACAAACATCACATATTCTCATTCATATGTGGGAGCTTACAAAATTGATTGCATGAAGGTAGTGAATAGAGTGGTGGTTACCAGAGGCTAGGAAATGTAGTGGGAAGAGGAAGATAAGGAGGGCTTGAGGAATGGATTCAAAACTAGTTATAAGGAACAAGATCTAGGGCTTAGTAGCACAATAGAGCAAATATAGTTAAAAATAACTTATTGTATATTTCAGATAACTAGAAGAGTATATTTGAAATGTTCCCAACACCAAGTAATGATAAATGTTTGAGATGATGGATATCCCAGTTACCTAGATTTGATCCTTACACATTGTATACTTGTATCAAATTATCTCATGTACCCCACAAGTATGCACAACTATTGCAAAGCCACAAAAATTAAATGTAAACTTTTACGAATGCAAAAGAAAAGCCTGACAGAATATTGATTTGAATTGCATTGAATCTATAGATCAATCTAGAGAGAATGGATACTTTAGAAGCATTGAGTCTTTGGATCTGTGAATAAGGTACATCTCTCTACATACTTAGGTCTTCTTTAATTTCTCTCAGTAATGTTTTATAATTTGCAGGTCTTTCACCTCCTTTGCCAAGTTTATCACTATGTATTTATATATTATGTTATTATAAATGGTATTTATTTGTATTTTAATTTATGATTGCTTATTTTTAATATTTGGAAACATGATTGATTTTTATATATTGATTTTTTATACTATAATTTTTATAAAATAATTTATTAATTTTAGTAGTTTTCTAGCAGACTCCCTAAAATTTTCCATATAGATGTTCTTGCCACTCATATATGAAGACAGTTTTATTTCTTTGTCCCTAATTTAGAGGTCATTAAAAAAAAAATCTAGCCTTGTTGCACTGACTAGAATCTTCATTACAATCCTGAATGGAAGTGGCTAGAATTACTATTTTTGCCTTGTTCCTGACCTTACAGAAAAAACATTTAGTCTTTCACTGTTAAGAATGATGTTAGTTATAGGTTTTGGAGGGTAGATATCTTTTGTCAGATTGATGGTGTGGGGTTTTTTTATGTTTGTTTGTTTGATTGTTTTTGTTTTTGTTTTTGAGACACAGTCTCACTCTGTTGCCCTAGCAAGAGTGTAGTGTTATTATCATAGTTCGCTGGGATCTCAAACTTTTAAGTTCAAGTGATCTTCCTGCTTCAGCTTCCTGAGTAGCTGAGACTACAGGCATGTGCTATCACACCTGGCTAATTTGTGTGTTATTTGTAGAGATGGGGTCTTGCCCTTTCCAAGCTAATTGTGTTCTTTTATATCCTTATTTTGTTGTGAGTTTTTTTTTATCAGAATTTGATGTTAGATTTTGTCAAATGCATTTCTGTACTGATTGTGATGATTGCATGTTTTTTATTTTATTCTGTTAATATAATGTTTTACGTTATTGACTTCCTAATGTCAAACCATCTTTGCATTCCTTCCATGATTCAATTCTTATTGTACTCAACTTGCTAAAGTTTGTTAAGAATATTTGCACCTAATCAAAACCACTCTGAGATACCATCTAACCCCAGTGACAATAGCCCATGTCACAGAACCCTGAAGCTGCAGATGCTGGGGTGGATGTAGAGAAAAGGGAACACTTTTCCAATGCTTGTGGCATTGCAAACGACTACAACCTCAATGGAAAGAACTAAAAATGGGCCATCTATTTAATCCTACAATCCCATTACTAGGTGTCTATCCAGAAAAAAAAAAAAAAGAATCATTTTACCACAAGGACATTTTCACTAGAATTTATTGCAACTCTATTCACAATTGCCATGTTGTGGAAGCAACCCAAGAGCCTATCAACTTGTGAATGGATTAACAAACTGTCGTATACATATACTATGGAGTACCATTCAGTAATGAAAAAGAATTGAGACTATATTTTTTGTATTTACCTGGATGGAGTTGAAATACATTCTTTATGGTAAATTTATCACAAGAATAGAAAAGCAAGTATCCAATGTACTCAATACTAATATGAAACCAATATATAAACAACTACATGCCCACACGAAATAAAAACACAAGTATATTCTAGTGAGAGGGAGAGTGAAAGAGGACGAGGGGAAAAGGGGGATTGGAAAGTTCTTACCTAATGTGCATAGTGTAATGTTATATAGCACACCCTCTCCGTGGAGGGCTTCACTACAACTTGAACCTCACCTTAGAAATAAAAAAAAATGTAGCCTAAACATTTGTACCCTCATATGAATCTGAAATTTTAAAAAACAGATGCTCACATTTTTATTTATTCAATTAAAATCTGTACCTTTTTAAAAATAATATGTTTGTTTTGTTTTGACATTATTATAATGCTGAATGAGCTGAGAAGTATTTCCTCCTCATTAATTTTCTAGAAGAATTTTTGTTGAAATTATATTAAATGCTTGGTAGAATTTGCTAGTGAATCCATCTGGGCCTAGAATTTTATGTGTTGAAGGTTTTTAACTACAAATTTAATTTTGTTAATATAATATGTATATTATAGGGCCTTCAAATTATCTATTTCAAATTAAATGAGCTTTAACAACTTGTGTCTTTCAAGGAGTTTATCTATTTCATATAAGGTCTTGAATTTAATTTATCAGCATAAAGTTGTAATTAATATTTCATTGTTATCATTTTAATACATGTATAATTTTCAGGGATGTTACCTCTTCTATTTCTGATATTTGTAATGTGTGTCTTTTTTCACTTCTTTTCCTGATTGGGCTGGTAAAATTGTATATATTTTAATGATCTTGTCAGAAGAACTAGCTCTTGGTTTTATTAATTTTCTCAATTATTTTTCTGTTTTTGATTTCACTGATTTCTACTCTGTATTTCATTATTTTCTTTCTTCTGCTTATTTTGGGTTTAATTTTGATTTCTTTTTCTAGAAGTTAAGATGGAATCTCCACAAGTGAGGATCAGAAATGTGTGTTTGACAAGCTTTGCCTGTAGGTTCTGCCTTGCCCAGTCCATGAGAATCCCCCAAGAATGCAAAGACAGAATCATTGACTTTGATAGAATAATGAAACAGCTCCTGAACACCCCCAACTCCAAGGCCATTGTGATTTTTGTTAACAAGGAGGATATAAAGCAAATTCTTGCAGACACCAAGAAAACTGACCAAGTATGCCATTTTCTCTCAGTGGGATCCAACAGCTGGAGAATCCAAAATAAATCCCCTGTACCAGCACAAAGATATTGTAAAAGGAGCCATCACCATTCAGCCCAAGAGAATGACTGTGAAGGATTTTATGCTTACTTTACATACTGCAGCCTTGCAAACAACAGAAAAAAAGTATGGTTTGCTGAATACTGGGAGGAAAAATTCAATTGCAAGTTGATGATTACTGGGTCACAAAAGAAGACCCAGACTGAAAATCTATAAATGCCGGGGGTGAGATTGGGGAGAAAGTACTCCAGCCACCTCTGTTTGAGATGCCCTGCCTGGAGGCATTGCTTCAGGGGAGCATGTAGGTGGCTGGAGACTCCAGGAGCCAACAAAGAGGTTGAGAGCAGTGAAGAATTGGCACAGAAGGTGAATGCTTGCATGCTTTCAGAGGCTGGCTGCTTTGGTGGGTTTCAGAGAGAGAAAATGAGTCCAGCAGTTTTTTTTATTGTACCTGTGTACTTGCTAGAGCTACCACAGGAGACCTTGTGTGAGTGAGTGATGATAAACATCTCCCAGTGGACAGGATTGTGTCAACAAGCAGAGCAGAGCTCTCCACATTTGGCTGCTGGCAGAGTACTACATTGTGAAAGAACTGCCTAGAAGGAACAGCCCTCAGTGTCCTAGTGCCAGGCTGCTGAGCTGGGCAGCCACCTCTGGGGAGAATCCATTAAAACCCGCTTTTTTGGGAAAGCCACTTTTTGGTCAAGGGGGCAAATGATTGGAAAGATTGAGACATGTCTCTCGAATAGGCTAACCAGATGGCTTCATATCAGAAATCTACCAAACCTTTAAAGAGGAACTAGTACCTATATTACTTAACCTTTTCCAAAATATAGAAAAAGAAGGAATATTACCCAACACATTCTATGAACCAAACATCACTTTGATCCCCAAACCAGGAAAAGACCCCAAAAGAAAGAAAATTACAGACCAATATCACTAGTGAATATTGATGCAAAAATATTCAACAAGATCCTAGCAAACAGAATTCAGCAACACATCAAACAAATTATACACCATGACCAAGTGCATTTTATCCCAAGGTCTCAAGGCTGATTCAATTACATAAATCTATAAATATAATTCATCACATAAACAAATTAAAAAACAAAGACCATATGATTCAATTGATGCAGAAAAAGCTTTTGATAATATCCAGCATCCTTTCTTGACCAATACACTTAATAAAATTGGTATAGAAGGGACATTTCTTAAACTGATAGAGGTCATCTACAGCAAACCCACAACCAATTACATATTGAATGGCGTTAAAAGTGAAATCATTTCCACTCAGATCAGGAACCATGCAAGTTTGCCCATTGTCTCTACTGCTCTTTAACGTTGTAATGGAAGTTTTAGCAATCACAATTAGGGGAGAAAAGACAATCAAGGGTATCCATATAGGGTCAGAAGAGATCAAACTTTCACTCTTCGCAGATGATATGATTGTATATCTGGAAAACACCAGGGATTCTACTACAAAACTCTTAGACGTGATCAAGGAATACAGCAGCAACTCAGGTTACAAAATCAACACTCATAAGTTGGTAGCCTTTATATATACCAACAATAATCAAGCTGCAAAAACAGGCAAGGACTCGATTCCATTCACAGTAGTGCCAAAGAAGATGAAATATTTGGGAGTTTACCTAACAAAGGACATGAAAAATCTCTATAAAGAGAACCATGAAACTCTAAGAAAAGAAATAGCTGAAAATATCAACAAACGGAAAAATACCATGCTCATGGCTGGGAAGAATCAACATTGTTAAAATGTCCATACTACCCAAAGCAATATATAATTTTAATGCAATCCCCATTAAAGCTCCACTGTCATAATTTAAAGATCTTGAAAAAATAATACTTCATTTTATATGGAATCAGAAAAAACCTCAAATAGCCAAGACATTACTCAGGAATAAAAACAAAGCAGGAGGAATCAC
>CAUYQV010028946.1:0-12821 GCA_963574575.1 Galagoides demidoff | reverse complement strand
TGGCTCTCTATGAGGTCAGAGGCACAGAGAAATGGACCAATCAGGGCTGGGGATAACACAGGGTGTTTTTTTTTTTTTTTTACCTTATATGGGCACAAAAGCATTTTCCTCTTGAAAGAGAAAAAAGTGCCTCTTGTTTACATGGGTTCTAGAAATTGACATTTAGTTTATTTGAAATTAAAACTTGGACAATGTTTCCATACCCTTCTCTCTTATAGTTTGAAAATCTGGGCTCGGAGCCTGTGGCTGAATCGACTAAGGCGCCAGTCATGTACACCTAAGGTGGCGGGTTCAAATCCCCAGCCCCGGCCCGCCAAACAACAATGATGGCTGCGACCAAAAAAAAAAAAATGGCCGGGCATTGTAGCAGGCACCTGTGGCCCCAGCTACTTGGGAGGCGGAGGCAGGAGAGTCGTTTGAGCCCAGGAGTTGGAGGTTGCTATGAGCTGTGATGCCATGGCACTCTACCCAGGGGGATAGCTTGAGGCTCCGTCTCAAAAAAAAAAAAAGAACCTAGAAGGACTCAGGTGGCAGCCAAGCCACACTCTGCCCTGAGCAGCTCTAGGAGATGCAGGTGATCTCCACGTGCACTCACACTCAGAACAGGCAGCTGGGGCCTGAGAGAACTTCCAGGAGGCTACAGCAGCAGCTCCTGGCTGCCTTGTATGGAGAGAAAGGGCTGACACGGGGCTCAAGTCCCCTCTCCACCCCATTCTCATGGCAGTCAGTAAGAGAGAGAAGCCTCAGATGAGGCCTAAAGAAGGTGTCATACACCCAAAGGCACTCACAGGAATGGGGGTGGGGTTGGCCTGTAGCTCTCAGGGCACGCCCCCAAAGCTCACAGTCAGATATGCTGGTGGCCACTCCTCCCTGCAGCCTCCCCAAGCCCTAGAGTACCTCAAGCTTGTCACACTCACCCCCAGATCCCCAACAGAGTCTGGGCCTGTAAAGGTCCCAGTTCCAGCCCCATTTTAGAGGGACTTCCCTGATGCCCCTATCAAGGAGCAGCCCCTAAATCACTATGGCACCAGCCTCTGGCTTTGTCATTTTAATTCAGTTTTTTTATTGTGGAAGTTTCAGACTTACAAAGAAACTACAAAGATGTTAGAGAAGGATTGCTAAACACTCCTCACCCAGTTTCCTCTAACAATAACCGCTTACTTCACTGGGGTATGTTCATTAAAATTAAGATAAGCACGGTATAGCACCACTCACTGAACCACCTGGCTCTCTTTGTATTTTCCCAGCCCATCACTTTGCGTCATCACACCAACTACATCGGATATGCCTTTACTTGGGAATATTTGTCAGCCCTTCCATGTCTGGACATCCTCAGACAGTAAGCACCTGAACCTCCTGACCTGCTGGCTACCGCTGTATATGGGGCCAGGACCATGTGTGGCCTCAGTGGACCCTCGGGAATTGCTTCCTGTCCACTCTGGCTGCAGCCCTGGATCCTTCCAGAACATCAGATCCAGCCGCCCTGGATCCTTCCAGAACATCAGATCCAGCCTGTGGATCTCAGTCTCACTCTCAGAATTGAATCAATCAACAAAGTGGTGCTGAGCTCTAGGACAAAGGTTCCCACAGGGTTTAGTCACACATTAGGAAGGTGTCTTAGGACCTGGCTGGCAGAAAAGGGCTGACAGAGATATGCAGGCTGAAGCACAGCTCAGACCTTGGTCACCCTGTGCACATGTCTTCCCCAGCCCTGAGCCTCTCATGGTGGCACCAGAATCCACATCACAACTGGCATTACTGAGTGTTCCCTAGCCTCTGGCATAGGGTGTGGCGCCCTTCCTGAGTCTCAGTACATTTAAGCATCATGATGACCTGTTTTTGGTACCACAGTACGATAAACTGGGCAGTATAAATCAACTAGAGTTTATTCTCTCACAGTTCATGACGCTGAAGTCTAAAATTGGCAGGGTTGGCTCTTTCTGGAACCTTTGAGGGAGGATTCTTCCTTCCCTCTCTACTGGCTTCTCAGAGCCCTGGTTGTTCCTTGGCCGGTGGCCACTTCAATACCCTCTTTGATTCCATCATCACATGGCCTCCCCTATTCCCACTTGCGCGGCAAATCTCTCCTCCTTTCTCTTACAACAATTCCACTCACTGGATTTAGGGCCCATCCTAATCCAGGATAGTCCCATCTAAAGACTCTTACTGACATTTGCCAAGACTTTATTTCCAAATACAGTCAATCCTTGAACAACACACATGCTGGGGGGTGCCAAACTCTGAGCAGTGAAAAAGTTGCATATAACTTTTGACTCCCCCAAAACTTAACTACTATTGACTAGAAGCCCCACCAATAACATGAAGAGTCGATCAATACAGATTATGTATGTCTTATGTATTATATGCTATATTTTTACAATGAAGTGAGCCAGAGAAAATACATTATTAAGGAAACCATAGGAAAAGAAAATACATTTACTCTTCCTTAAGTGGAAGTGGCTCATCCTAAGGGTCTTCATCCTCGTCGTCCTCATGTTGAGTAGGCTAAGGAATGGGAGGAAGGGAGGGAGGGGGTAGAGGAAAGGAAGAAGAGAGGTCGGTCTTGCTGTCTCAGGGGCGGTAGAGGCAGAATCTGAGTATGACTGAACCAGCACAGTTCAAACCTGTGGTATTCAAGGGTCAACTGTAAGGTTGCAGTCCCAGATTGCAGGAGTGAAGATGTGGACATATCCTTTTCAGGGATACAATACACCCTGCTACAGGGTGAGCACTAGTATATTCCACTCCCAAGGTAGGAAAACCAAACCCCAAACACCTAGAACTCAAACCTATTGTAACCCTGTATGATTTAGGACAGCTGTCCCCTCCTGGGACCAAAACAGTGTTACTGAGGCCACCCATCGTAGATCAGGGCTCACCAGCTCCTCTGGAGGTGATAGTGGTATGGATGTGGCCCCAGAAACTATCAGTCAGAGCATACCACATAGAAAACAGCTACGCTCTCCCCCATATAGCCTGTTCCACTGGGCCCCCTGCACCAAAGCCCTTCCTCCCAGAGTCCCCAACCCCTCAGAGTCCTACATGAAGGGCCTGGCTTCTCAGGCCTCCCCCTACCCCATCCTTGCTGATGGCCCCTTGCCCCACAGAATGTGTGCCCTACCTCTGTGCCCATACCCCTTGCTGAGCCTGTCCCCCTCCCCCCATCCTGGTGGCATCCACCAGGCTAGGTGGAGCATGGGCCCCAAGGCCAGAAGAGGGGGCGGGGCCAGGTAGCTCTGAGAGGCTTAGCATGACACGGCCATGGCCACTTCTCTGGGATTTGAAGAGATGTTTGTGTAGACCCCAGTCTCTGCAAAGGACACAGTGACATTCCCCCGCCACCCCCACTCAGATAGAGCTGGCCTTGGTCAGGCCTGGTAGCAATCATCATAGCAACCAGCTAACCTTTTAATGAGACTGAGGGGAGCAGGCAGGCTAATGGCTGAGCTCTGCCCTGGAAAGCCATGGCAGACACAAGGGACTGTGCCACAGGGGACCAGAGAGGAACTATGTGCCCTGAGCAGGCCTGAATTTTCCACCTCATCTCCAAGGCCTTTGAGGTCTGGCCCTCCACTCTTCTGAGCCACACAGGCTTCCTCACAGAGCCATAAATCATCACTTCAGGGCCTTTGCATGGATACTACCACCAGGAGGCTCATCATGCTGGGCAAGGTGCCACCTAAGATTGTGCACTTCCCCACAGCTCACCACATAAAACCCCCTGGTCGAGGTCTATCTCCTCTTGTGAGACTGCCAGCCCTGAGGGGGCTTGGCATGGCAGTGGGGCTCAGCACACATGGGGCAACCCAAACAACAGATGAACACTAGGGCACAGAGATGACTCCTGGGTGCACTCCTGGACTCACAGGCAGGGGCCAGGTTTCTCCTGAGCCTATAAGGCACTTCTCCTCTTCCCTTATCATAGTCCAGAAAGGGAAACTGAGGCTCAAGAAAGAACAAACCACCAACTTGAGGGCAGAGCTGGTGTGCATCTTAGCCTGGGTATGGCCCTGAGTATCACCCACAAGAGTGTGGTACACAGTAAGAACTTTCTCTGAGCCCAGCACAAGACAAGGCAGTCCTGGATCCCCAGGGCTGACCAGGACCCATAGAGATTTGCACACACTGGCCCTGCAGCCCCATGACTCAGGGCTAAGGTGAAGGCCTTGGGAAGCTGCCAAGGCCCTAGGAGCCCCAGAACAGTGCCATTTTGGGGGGTGTTCCCTAAGAAGGAAGGAGGCTTTGGGGCTTTGCTGAGCTCTCCAAGTAGGTATGTGAGACATGATCCCCACTAGAATGAGAGCCTATATCCTCACAAGTCCACGTTGCAAGGGCCACTGCTGCTGAACTGAAGGGTGATGGCTAGGGACCAACCAGAGCTCAGTGTCCACCCAGCTCTGTCACAGAGACCACCAGTCTGGCTCCTGGCTCTAGATGGCTACCACAATTGTGACTTTACCTCCCTTCACAGACTCATGGCAAGACTCTGCCTAGTACTAGGCACTGTTCTAGGTTCAGGGGACATGGTGGCTGGCCAGATAGTTAAGGTGCTGCCACAAGCCCATGGCCCAGAGTGGGCCTCACACAGAAGATAAACAAGGAGATGGGAGGCTCAAACTGGGCTAAACACACCAGGTAGCCAATGGGTACAGATATAGCACTGAGAAAGCCTCCTGGGGGAAGTGACAAGCCACATGGACATTTGACTAACAGCAGGTGCAAATGCCTTGAGGATGGGAGAGTCTGTGGATCATGCCAGCACCTGGGGATGAAAGTCAGTCACTGAGGGAACAGAAACCAAGCAGCATCAAAAGCTAGGCCAGGGCTCTTGCCCCAACAGTTCCAGGACCCCTGTGATGCCTGCCCGCACTGCCCAGGCCCGACACCCCTGGCACTGCCCCCACTCTCAGCACTCCTAGGGACGCATCATCTGCTCCCTGCAGCTAAGAACCTGGATTCAAAAAGAGGCCTGCAGAAGTTGGTGTGCACCTTGATTGCACCATCGCGCTCAGGATCCTTGACTCTCTGGCGTTGCCACTCAATGCCCTGCAGAGAGCAGAACACACCCTGTGGGCTGGCTTGTTACACAATGCCCCAAGAGACAATATCACTAGCATAGGGAGGGGGATAAGTCCAGGGAGAGGAGCAGATGGGACATGAGCCCTGGGGTGTGCAGGTGTCTTAGAAGCACCCATGAAACTCCCTGAGTTACACAGGGGGTTGGGGCAAAGGCTTTTGCTCCCCAATGTATGGCAGTAGGAACTTGGCGTTTCTGACAGTCAAAATCAAGCATTTGCTCAGATGCCTGCTGTCCACCTGTGAGAGCAAAAGTCCTTATTTTGGGCATTATGCCCAAAAGTCTCATTTCAGGGGAAAGTCCACCATACCAAATCCCCTGATTAATTTGTCCTCCCATAGTTCAGGTCACTCGAGAGGGCAGCTGTGATGGTGATGATAGGTTAGAGGGTGGGGAGGGAAGAATGGCCTCCAACTGCTACCACCTCTGTCCCCTTTCAAAGGTTGGACCTCCAGACTAGCTGAACAGTCTGGTAAAAGAAGGGGGTTGCCTGCTGCACAGGAGGAGCTGCCAACACTGCCCGCCTCGGGAGACATGAGCAGGAACCCAACTTTGAACATCAAGGCCATAGCCCAGGAGCAATGACTCGTGCACACCTGCCCAACACACTGCCTGTTGGAGACCAGTGCTGAGCAGTGGGGGAATTATCAAGATCTTCTAATGCTTGGGGCTTTTTTTCCCTTTTTGTTGAAAAATATCTTTTAAAAAATTGTGGTAAAATGGACATAAAATTTGCCATTATTCTATTTTTAAGTGAACAATTCAGTAGCATTTTTCTTCTTGTTTCAGTGGCATTTAGTTCATTTTACAACCATCACCTTTATCTAATTCCAGAATATTTTCATCACCCCATAAAGAATCCCTATCCTTGTCAGCAGTCACTTACCACTCCCCCTCCCTCAGCCCCTGAAAACCACTAATCTGCTTTATGTCTCTATGGATTTGCCTGCTCTGGACATTTCTCATCAATGGAATCCTGCAATATGTGGCCTTTATCATCTGGTTTCTTTCGTTTACCATTCTGCAGGTTCATCCATGTTATGGCATTACTTTCCATCTTTTATGGCACAACAATATTCCACTATATGGACAGACCACACTTCTGACAGACACTAATGTTGTTTTTCCATCTTTTGGCTATTGCAAATAATCTGCCGTGAACACGGGTGTGCAAGTGTCTGTTTGAGTCCTTGCTTTCAAATCTCTGACCCCTGAGAGATGGAACTTTCAGATACCTAGGGGTGGAACTACTGGATCATAAGATAATTCTAAGTTTTACACACTGAAGAACCAACAGACTGTTTTTCACAGTGGCTACATCATTTCACTTTCCTATTAGCAAAATTCCAATTTCTCCCAATCCTTGCCAACACTAGTCTGGCATTTTATAATACTACCAGCCATCCTAAAGGGTGTGAAGCGGTACATGTATCTCATAGTGGTTTCTATTTTTATTTGTATTTATTTATGATTAGTGATTTGGAACATTATAGCTCACAGCAACCTCAAACTCTTGGGCTTAAGTGATCCTCTTGCCTCAGCCTCCCAAGTAGTTAGGACTACAAGTGCCTGTCACAATGCCTGGCTATTTTTAGAGATGGGGGTCTCATTCTTGCTCAGGCTGGTCTTGTACTCCGGAGTGCAAGCAATCTACCCACCTTGGCCTCCTACAGTGCTAGGATTATAGGCATGAGCCACCAAGCCCAGCCCAGTTTGGGTTTTTTTGATGAGTTACAAGTTCTTTATATACCCTGGATACCAATCCCTTCTCAAATACAGTAGTACCTCAGTAAGTTGACCACCCAAGGGACTAAACCAGTCAACCAACATACAGAGGTGGTCAACATAAAGAACTAGGCCTACTATACTGATATGTACATGTGGTGCATGTCCCATCTATGAAAATTAGGTCAACTTAAGATGTTGGTCAACTACGGAGGTTCTAATGTGTACATATATACACACACACACATATATAAATTAGAATATTTGTAATACATACATATATGTGTGTATGTAGGCATTACAAATATTTTTCTCTTCTATGGATTGTTTTTTCACTTTCTTTTTTTAATTGATAAATCACAGTTATACATATTTTTGGAGGACACTGATTCTTTTTTTTTTTTTGGCTGGGCTGGGTTTGAACCCGCCACCTCTGGCATATGGGGCCAGTGCCTTACTCCTTTGAGTCACAGGCGCCAGCCACCAACACTGATATTTTTGATACACGTATATAACATATAATGATCAAATCAGGGTAACTGGAATATCCATCACCTCAATCATTTATCTTCTTCCCTGTGTCAGAAACATTAGAATTCTTCTCTTCTAGCTATTTTGAAGCCTGTGATAAATTATCATTAACTGTGTGTATAATTTCCCTACTGCACTACTGAATACTAGTACTCATTCCTTCTACCCAACTGTATTTTTTTTTTTTTGAGACAGAGTCTCACTATGTTGCCCTTGGTAGAGTGCTGTGGCATCACAGCTCACAGCAACCTCAAACTCTTGGGGTTAAGCGATTCTCTTGCCTCAGCCTCCCAAGTAGCTGGGACTACAGGTGCCCACCACAATGTCCGGCTATTTAACCAACTGTATTTTTATACCTGTTTTTTGTTGTTGTTGTTTGTTTGTTTGAGACAGAGCCTCAAGCTGTCACCCTGGGTAGAGTGCCATGGCATTACAGCTCACAGCAACCTCCAACTCCTGGCTTAAGCTATTCTTCTGCCTCAGCCTCCCACATAGCTGGGATTACAGGCGCCTGCCACAGTGCCTGGCTACTTTGTGGTTGTAGTTGTTGGCAGCCCGGGCTGGATTCAAACCCACCAGTTCTGGTATATGTGGCTGATGCCTTAGCCGCTTGAACTACAGGCACCAAGCCATGTATTTTTGTACCTGTTAACTAACTTCTCTTCATTCTCCATCCTCTCCTTGCCCTTTCTACTTTCTTGGGTGTGTCTTTTGTGGCACAAATGTTTTTAATTTTAATGGAGTTCAATCCATCTATTTTTCTTTAGTTGTGTGTGCCTTCTTTACTGCCTTAAGGACTCATTGCCTTAATGTGATGCCAGTAAGTTTGCCACTACAGTTCCTTATAGGAGTTTTATAAATTTAGCTCTTAAATTTGGGTCTTTGGTCCATTTTGAGTTTATTATTGATGCTAACTTTGTTGCTACTTCAGTCCTACCACATTACCCCACGGGTCCCCAAGCTGACAGAGGGTTTCCCAGCAAGGAGAGCTAAGCTGACCCTCACAGCTGTGGGACTGGTATACTGGAGCTTCTGAGTAATCTCCTGTCAAGCTCAGGAGGAAATAACAAAAGAGTAAGGGAAGGAATGAAAGTTGCTATATTCTAGGGAGAGTCATCCAGCCCTCAGCCCTCAGAGACACTCCTGCTGCCTCCTTTCTCTTTCTGAAAGTATAAATGCAGAATCAAATATACAAACACCGAGAGTGCCTTGGAATGTCTTTAATCAGGTTCTGTTGCTGCTGCCAAATTTATAGATCTGGTTGAATAAGAGGGTCCACTATAAGCATGTTTTGTTTCTCTTGTTGGTGGTGGCTGTTGAACACAGATATTCCGCCTGAAAAATGTGAAGGGTCCCTTGGGACCTGAGCATGGCACACCTGGTTCACAGGGGCTTCTCTTTCCCAAGCGAGACCCCAGTCCTGCCAGCTGGCAGAACGCCCATCCTGGATGAGGACTTGCAGCAGCTCTGAGAGGGGGTAGATGTGGCTGCACCTCTGTTTTACAAGTGAGGAAACTGAGGCACTGAGGGAAAACAAGCTGGTTGCCTAGCAAAGGGAGGGGCCCCAGTTACAATATAGGCTCTTACCCTGGCTGGCACATCTGTCTTGTCCTTTTTTTGAGAGGCTTCTAGAGTGTTTCTTAGGTTAAAGCCCTCTCTCCTATCACCCGCTAAGGCAAACGTCAACTTCCTACCAGGGCAGTGGTACACAGGACCCTCTTACTGGCCTTTGCACCACGTCTTTGTCTGGAACCTGCCATGACAGTTCCTGTTCACCATCTGGGTTCTAATTCAAACACCCCCTCCTCAGGAAGCCACTCTGACCCTTCACCTCAGCATCCAAAATAACCCTCTGTCTTAGTCAGCTCTGGCCATAATAAAATGCCTCTGGCATTTTATTATGGCCAGAGACTGATTAGCTTAAACAACATAAATTTACTCTCTCACAGTTCTGGAACCTGGGAGTCTGAGATGAAGTGCCAGAGAGGGGCTCCTTTCAGGCCTGTAGGAGCCACCTTCTACAGTCCTCACATAGCCTTTCCTAGGAGTGTGTGGGCAGAGAGATAGTCTTTCTTCCTCTTCTAAGAAGGCCACCAAGCCTACAGATTAGGGCCACACCCTTACGATTTCATTTAACCTTATTACCTCCTAAAAAGTTCATCTGCAAATGCAGTAGACCCTCCATAGTTGACTACCTCCCTACATCCACCACCTCCTTCAGGTGACCTAATTTTCATAGACTCAGGCTTAGTTCCTTATGGTGATCACCTCCTTATGTTGCACAGTTTGTTACAGTCCCTTGGGTGGTCAATCTCTAGGGGTTCTACTGTACACCTTGGTAGTTTAGAGCTTCAATAAATGAAAAGATGGGGGCATAATTCAGGCCACAGCACCAGTCCACAGATAAGCTACTTACCTATCTAGCTGGCAGGCCAACATGTCCTGATAGTGCCACCCCCAGGAAAAGTCTGTCAGCTGTGTCTAAAACCGGGAGCCCAGAATCATCCTACAGCCTGCTCCTCAGGGAGCACTCATAGCCAATCAAACTCACACAAAGCCCACAGAGCCTGAGATTCTCTATGCAGGAGTTCCACAGGGGTGGAACAGAGTAGGGGTAGGGAAGATGGTCCCTGAGCTGGGCTCTGGTGTGCCCTAAGCCTTGACAGCCCAAGCATCTGTGATGCAGAAGTGATCAGTGACACCTGTCAATCCTCCTCACCCCAGGACCAGTGGGCAGCAGAGACATGATGAGCAGGAAAATGTGGTGCCATTTCTGGAATCAGTCTCTCAAACATAAGTAATGTGCCTGCTCAGCAGGAATCATAGGCTAGAGAACCTGTCAACCACCTGGAAGCAGTAGAAACAGCATGGGGTTTAAAGCCAGACAGCCAGCTCAGCGCCTGTGGCTCAGTCGGCTAAGGCGCCAGCCACATACACCTAAGGTGGCGGGTTCGAGTCCCCGGCCTGGGCCCGCCAAACAACAATGATGGCTGCAACCAAAAAATGGCCGGGCATTGGGGTGGGCTTCTGTGGTCCCAGCTACTTGGGAGGCGGAGGCAGGAGACTCGCTTGAGCCCAGGAGTTGGAGGTGGCTATGAGCTGTGATACCATGGCACTCTACCCAGGGGGACAGCTTGAGGCTCCGTCTCAAAAAAAAAAAAAGAAATTCTATTCAAATTGACTCAAAATAAATGAGCCCTGATATAAAATATATAGCAATTAACCTATGTGTTAAGCCTTTTAGTTTACATAACCTAAGTAAATCTTTAGTAAATAAGCCAGTTTTAAATTTTCAATAAAATAAAATATCTTCGGGATTGTCAGGAGACTTTTTTTTGCCTGGGTTTACCGTCAGACAGGATTATATTTGCCGCTGCTAGATGTTTTAAGGTCATAAAACTACAACCCAACCTCCAACCAGAAGGCTCTCGGTTTATGGAATTCTTTGATAAGACAAAGTTAATGTTAGTTTAGATAAAATTAATGTTCAATAAAAAAATTATCTTCTGAGTTATTGGAAAAATACCCAAATACTTCACTCCGAGTAAGTACTTCTTACTTAGGTGAACACCTGATATTCACAGGCTATAAAAATGATCTTGAAACGATGACTGATGACTAGCTTTGTCTAATCTGTCAGTTCTCATAAGTAATCCTGATGTAATTGTTAAAAATAAAGGTAAATGTAGATGGAATAAACATTTATAAACGAACTTAGCATGTAATTTGAAATCTCAGAGTTACAACATTAAATGGCAGATAACTTTATATCTACATCATTTCCAAATAAGATGAAATATTAAACCATAAATTGCTGAACATAAATAAGTTTTTTCTTGACTTCTTAAATTTTATAGAAAGACCAAATATACTTGGGTCTTTTTTTTTTTTTTTTTGAGACGGAGCCTCAAGCTATCCCCCTGGGTAGAGTGCCATGGCATCACAGCTCATAGCAACCTCCAACTCCTGGGCTCAAGCGAGTCTCCTGCCTCCACCTCCCAAGTAGCTGGGACCTCAGGCGCCCGCCACAACGCCCAGCCATTTTTTGGTTGCAGCCATCATTGTTGTTTGGCGGGCCCAGGCGGGGGATTCGAACTCGCCACCTTAGGTGTACGTGGCTGGCGCCTTAGCTGATTGAGCCACAGGCGTCAAGCCTATACTTGGGTCTATTAAAACACATTTTAAAATGTTATGAGGAAATGTTTCTAGTTCTCAGCTACAAAATACTGGTGTGTGACGAGACAATTCAAAATGTCTTGCTCCCCAGGTTTTCACTTCTAGTGAAAGGTTTACTAAGGTTTATTAAGGTTACAAAAACTGGGTCAAAAGGGCTAACGTTTCTTTTTATATCCGCGTAACTTTCTGTATTACCTTTGAAGTCTTTGATTACCGCTGGTTAAAGGAATGACTATTCTTTCCCAGTGACCGCTGATCCTGTTTTGATCAGGTATTTTAAGAAAACTCTTAGCATCTTGATGAGTTTCCTCAGTATCAAAATCTAAGGTAGGTCACTTTAACCTACCTAGAATTAACGTTGGAATTTTCCAGTCAGATCCCTGGGGAACCTCAAAAAATATATATTTCTCATCTCGTAGAGATATTAAATGATTAGGCTTATATAGTAACTGTTATGGGAAACATTGTCACGTAGCACTTTCAATTACATTTATGAGTAGTCCCAAAGTTAATATATTATCAGTATATATATAATTTCAGTTATGTGAAGATGCTATATGCCCAAAAAAAGCAGCCAAATTTCTATGTCAACTGCTGATTATAAGAAACTTCCATCAGATTTTTAATCCATGACTATTCTTGAACTCCTGGTCTGCCAAAGTGGTGGGATTACAGCATGAGCCACTGTGCCCAGTAAACCATAGCTATTCTAAGTCTCTTCCATCCAGAGTTTTGATTCTTCTCTAAAAGTATTTGCAAGCAGATTCATGGAAAACACTCTAACATGTGCTCTTCCATACAGGTTTCTAGCAACTTTAAGATCAATGGATTAAATAAAAATGTTTTATGCCTCTAATGAAGAAACAGATACATTCACACAATTACTAAACACAATCAAACAGAACAAGAAGTAATTACATGAGATTAAGTAATTGATAGAGGTAACATTTTCTGACTTTTATTTGAAATATTATTGGTTCTTTATGTAAATGTTTTGTTTTGTGTTCCAGATTTAAGAAAATATTCTCTCTTAAACGATCTATAGTTTACAAAAACTTGGCAATGCAGTGGTTCCTGACCTTTTGGCATCAGAAACCAGTTCTGTAGAAGATAATTTTTCCATGGCGGGCGGAGGGGGGGGTGGTTCTGGAATGATGAGTCTGTAAGCAATTGCTTTATCCTGGTCTGTGCAGTCAGACCTCCTCCCCAGTGATAATCTGTACTTGCACCTGCTCCCCAGTGCTCACGTCACTGCCTCCGCTCCACCTCAGCTCACCCGGCAATTAGGTTCTGCACACAACCTAGATCCCTC
>CAUYQV010028945.1:0-26053 GCA_963574575.1 Galagoides demidoff | reverse complement strand
GCTTGAGGCTCCGTCTCAAAAAAAAAAAAAAAAAAAAAAGAAAGAAAGAAATTCAAAGCACAGTTTAAGTATATTCTTTTTTTTTTTCACTCTTTCTTTGATAAACATAATTTAAGTGTGTCATAAAAATTTAACTATAGGTTCAAGGGTGCTATGAGATAAAAAAAAAGGTTGAAAAACACTTCTCTAGAGTAATATTTGACCAAATATTTGAGTATTGTGCCTGAGCAAGGTTGACACACAAAATTAACCAGTATAGTCCTTAATAAAGAATTATTCCATGATGAGATGTTGTCATTCATTGATGATGTTTTATCCTGCATAATCTTGTGCAATTGTACACAAATTACCTGCTCTTGATTCCATTCTGAGTCACTCGATATGACAGCTTTTCAAACAGCAAGAAGTTTCTAAGGGGTTCAAAAAAGAGTCCACTTGAATTTTATTGGTGTTTTTCCTATAATTTTCTATCGTAAATTTATACTTCAATGGAATATTTTAAGTTCTTTATTTTCCATGGTAATAAGAATGTAAGGCCCATTAGGACAAGGATCTGTCTGTCTCTTTAGGGCTGTCACGCTGGCAACTAGGGCTGAGCTTGGCAGAAGTTGGGCATTAAGGAAATATTAATGAGTGAACAAATCCACGACCTTGGAACTGAGTAGACACAGAAATTGAGTGAGAAAAATGTGATTCAGAAATCACACCGATTTTTTTTTATGAAAAATTAGCAGTGGTCTACATTTGTAGAAGAAATTCCATTTTGGTTTAAATATTTAACTTTATTATCTAGAAATTTGGAGATCAGGTTTACTGAAGCAGCAATTAAGTAAAATATGAAGATCATATCCATATACAGTAGACCCCCACATAGCTTACCACCTCCTTAAGTTGACCTGATTTTCATAGACCAGACATGCACCACATGTACTCAATAGAAATTCCTTATGGTGACCACCTCTGTATGTTGACCAGTTTGTTATAGTCCTTTGGGTGGTCAACTTACAGTGGGTCTACTGTATATTCTGCATGAAACCTTTCATATGGATGGAATGACATACCAAACATTAAAATGATTTACCTGTTTCTAGAGAGAATTTTCAGTAGTGCCAACCCTGGAGCTTCTTAGTGGGCAACTATACAGAGTACGGGACTGCCTTTCCCAAACATCTCCCTGGTCGCCATCTCAAGGTATAACATACCTCAAGTTCCACCATTCAGGGTGTATTCCTTTGAAACTTGAAGTGATTTTTTAGTTTCTAGCATTTTCTTTTCTTTTCTTTCTTTTTTTTTTTTTTTTTTTGAGTCAAAGTCTCACTCTGCTAGAGTGTCATGGCATCAGCCCAGCTCACAGAAACCTCAGACTCCTGAGTTCAAGGGCTCCTCCTGTCTCAGCCTCCCAAGTGCCTGGGACTACAGGTGCCCACCACCACCACTGGCAAGTTTTTGTATGTTTGGTATAGATGGGGTCTCACTCTTGCTCAGGCTGGTCTTGAACTCCTGAGTTTGAGGGATCCTCCCACCTCAGCCTTCCAAAGTGCCAGGACTCTAGGCGAGAGTCACAGCAGCATTCTTGATCAAATGTAAAAACCTTACAAAGGATAACATGTAAAAAATGGCATTTTAGTACTTGGCAGGGATCCACTCCATCTATTAGTTATGAGTTAGCTAGATGTCCCATGCGCCCTTTCCTTAGCTATGACTTCTTCCAGTTTTGACAATTCAGAACCAGCCATAATCAATCAACCCCCTTTATAGAGGGATCATATCTGTTAAAAGCCTAGAGTTTACATTTAGAGTTTTTTCCCTTTTCCTCCCTTTATATATTTAGTTAGAGTTATATATGAAAGAGAAGATTTACATTTATGAAAGGAAGAACAATGTTCTGAGCTCCCTCTGCCCTGGTAGAGTAAGGGCTGTGGAATGCTGTTGAGCGACTTTCCAAGACTCGCTCTCTGAGGTTGCCCGGCAGTCACCCATAGGTTTACACACTTATATAAAAATGACCCAAGGAATGAAGAACGGGTGCAAGTACTTCAGAGATTTCATCATCATTCTCACAAACCTGTTAGATTTTTCTTTCATTTATGCTTCCAAAGTCAAAATCATACATTTAACAGAAAACATAAAGAAGAAACATTTTTATAAATTCATAGTTATATTGCTGGATTGTGATAGAACATTATTGTAGAGCAAGCATTGCACTAGGACATGCAAATTTAAGTAAGCTCCAAACCTATTCAATAAATGTTCCCTATTTACGTGTTAATATGTATTATGACTCTTTTTAACTTATAATATCTGTTGTTCAAGTTACAACCTCCGGATGATACACAATTTGCATTTTTATTTAGACAAGCTTGTATCTATTTGGTTTCTCAGATAAAATTTTACTGTATGATGTTTTTAAATCACTGAAGATACAAATGGTTTAACAGTGATAGTCATATTCTCTGATAAAAGAATTTCCATTCTTTAATTCCATTTTTTTCTGTAACATAGATATTATAAATGGACAGGTAAAACCAGTGCCTTTTCTGTGCAGCACAGTGGTACCTTATCTGAGGCAGCTCCTACCACATCTGCAGTTGTGGTGAGGATCAGATGGAATAGTATAATAAAGTTCCCAGAAAAATACCCAGGATAGAATAGCCACTATTCAAATATTAGGCCTCCCTCACTTATTCTCAGGGATTTAAAATTATATATAGAAAATTTGAATGGTTATATAGATGGGAATTTTCATGAATCAGGCAAAATTACAAGTCAAGTAGCTGTCTTGTGTTTATACTTCAAACCAAATAAATCTATTAAAGTTTTCTGTGAAGGGACTGAAATCCTTTCTCTCCTTCTTTTAACATGGCCCAACTGTATATCTTCAATGTACCACTGACTTTTTGTCAGAATAAAGAACACATTGTATACTACATGTTTAATGGTGCATCTGTAAAACAAAGGTGCTTATAATTATCACACCA
Organism: Galagoides demidoff; assembly: GCA_963574575.1. Lineage (NCBI taxonomy): Eukaryota > Metazoa > Chordata > Mammalia > Primates > Galagidae > Galagoides > Galagoides demidoff. Next base: position 23,075 of record CAUYQV010028945.1, on the reverse strand, counting down.
AACATTGTTTGCTAGGCAGAAATACAACTGTTTTCTCCTCTGAACTGATCCTCAGTTGTCTTGGGGAATGATGTACTTTGGAAGTGTTAATAACTCACTCAAAGAATTACATATCCATTGTAAACCAGCAAGTAAGCAAAAGTTCTTTTAAAATTGTAAATAATTTTAGAGTAGAATGACATACTTCCTCATGATAGAGTCATACTTACACAGAACCACAGGTATTTGAGGAAATCTCTTGCCCTTTGCAATCCTCTTCTCATACTTTCTTTTATGCTAAATTTTTGGCATGGCTCTGTTTGGATCAATGGATCTCCTATAAATCTCTGTTTCCTAACAGCTCATTTCACTAAAAAAAGGTTTAGGTCCCCTGCCGTTCAGCATGCTTTTTTGACCTTATGTTAAAATGACACCGTGCTCTGAGTGCCTTCGCTTTCACAAATGACCATTGCTTCTTACTGACCAGCTCTCCCTCCCAAGCCCCACCCCCTCCTTCCAGAATTCAGGGCCAACAATGTTAGCACTGTACTGGCTGGCAGTTACCTAGGTAATTTCAAGATGCCCATCTCTTAGAATGCTCAGAAATGGAAGTTTCTACTGTGAGATTCTCTCAAATAACAGATGAAGAAATTAGGCAAGATACTCCTGTCTCCATCTCTGTAAGGTAAAACCTAAGCACTGATAACAGACTGGCACCAACACACTGTAATGTGGGATGCTATATATACATTTATATATATAAATAAAGCATTTATATCATGCATACAAGATTATGTCCTCTTAAAACATGTGATACTAATTGGCATTCCAATTCTCTTTCCTAATTTTCCTTCTGTATTAAATTTTGCCTTTAACCCATTGCACTTGCTTATGCATCTTGGTCTCATTAATTCATTCATTTATTCGTTCATTCCTTTAAGACAGAGTCTCATTCTGTCACCTGGGTAGAGTGCTGTGACAGCTCACAGCAACATCAGTCTCTTGGGATCAAGAGATCTTCTGTCCTCAGCCTCTTCTGTCCCAAGAGCTGGGACTACAGGCACCTGCCATGACACCAGGCTAGTTTTTCTATTTTTAGAAGAATTGGGGTCTTACTCTTGCTCAGGCTAGTCTCAAACTCTTGAGCTCAAGCGAACCACCTGTCTCAGCCTCTCAGAGTGCTGGGATTACAGGCATGAGCCACCGTGCCCAGGCTCATCTTTGTCTCTTTTAAACCCTGGTTGATAATCGTTCTGTGCACAATCCTAAGAATCTTTTGCTACTCAGGTTGCATCAATAACTGAGGTGAGATTGCAAAAATCTACTGAGGTTGGCACCCCAGGCAGGTAAGTTGCTGGATTTCTTGTGCCCCGTCAGTCAGGGAGCCATCTAAGTACTCGGTGCTGAGTGTGCTCTAAGAAACTGCAGTCCACTGGGCTGTGCCGTGTGTCATAGTCCTGGGCTATCTCAAAGTAGGCTGAAGAAGCTGGAAGAACTAGTAGCTATGTTCCATCTCCTCTAGCTTCTAAAAATGTCTACTTGTGCAAATGCATAGAAGCAGTTCTGGAGTTGTCCATCACATCTTGAGGCCCTAAAACCAAACAGCCTTCTAGGCTAGGGACTCAATAAAAAAAATACACAAACCTGGGGCGGTGCCTTTGGCTCAGTGAGTAGGGCACCAACCCCATATACTGAGGGTGGCAGGTTCAAACCCAGCCCCTGGCCAAACTGAAACAACAACAACAAAAAAACAGCAGGGTGTTGTGGCAGGCACCTGTAGTCCCAGCTACTCGGGAGGCTAAGGCAGGAGAATCGCCTAAGCCCAAGAGCTGGAGGTTGCGGTGAGCTGTGATGCCACAGCACTCTACCGAGGGTGACAGAGTGAGACTCTGTTTCTAAAAAAAAAAAAAAAAAATACACAAACCTGGATGCTGGACACGGCATAGCCGCACTTTAGAATATGGCTGTGGAGGGACAGGAGTATGATTTAGAGAGTTTCTCCTGTACCTGAGACTCTACTCACCTTACACTTCATGCTCATAATAGCCCTGTGAGGAAGGACTATCTCCACTGACCAAGAAGTGATGAGAAAATTGAAGCTTAGAGAGGTGAAGTAGCTTGCCTAAGCCTGTAGAGTTAGTAAGAGTCAGAACTACGTGCTCAACCCAGTCTGGCTGACTGTGAAGGCTTTCACAGCCTGAATCACCAGGAGTGTGAGGAAGCCCCCAAGGGCAGGGTGGAGCAGAGCTGCAATTCCCCTTCCAGACTTCCTTCCTCCCCTTCTCCTCTCTCCCTCTCCAGCAGGACAGGGTTCAGACAAGATCTTGAGCTATCCCTTCAAGTTTTTCCGGGCCTGACTCTCTTTCATCTGAAAAGTTGGAGATTGGCCTGGGGACAAGACAGTGGCCATTAGGATATTAACTGAAATGTGAACCTGCCATGATAGGGCCCATACACGCCCTTGGTCAGGTACAAACAATCTACATCAGGGGTCCTCAAACTTTTTTTTGAGACGGAGCCTCAAGCTGTCCTCCTGGGTAGAGTGCCATGGCATCACAGCTCATAGCAACCTCCAACTCCTGGGCTCAAGGGAGTCTCCTGCCTCCGCCTCCCAAGTAGCTGGGACCACAGGCGCCCGCCACAACGCCCGGCCATTTTTTGGTTGCAGCCATTATTGTTGGTTTGCGGGCCGGGCTGGGGATTCGAACCCACCACCTTAGGTGTACGTGGCTGGCGCCTTAGCCGATTGAGCCACAGGCGCCGAGCCCCTCAAACTTTTTAAACAGGGGGCAGTTCACTGTTCCTTAGACCATTGGAGGGCCAGACTGCGGGGGCCCGGGACAAGTTGGCTGCTAAGCAGGACAGGCAGCGGTGGCAAAAACACCCGGTGGGCCGGATAAATGTCCTAGGCCTGCCGCATGTGGCCCACGGGCCGCAGTTTGAGGACACTTGATCTACATGCTTCTATTCTAAGTGGCACTGATTGGGGGCTTCTTTTTCTGATCTGATTTCACAGGGATCCTCCCTGAGTCACTAATTAGTAACTCCTAGATGACTGTATAATGTCATCTGAACTGGGCAGTTGTTCCAGTCATAACTTGCATGACAGATAATAGAAAATCATATAGTTTTAACAGACCTTAACACACAAATAAGGAACATTAAACTATTCTTACATTGTTTGGGCTTATTTATTTTTTAAATTGACATCCCGGTATAATGTTTGCTATAGTGATGATAATATGCTATCACAATCCACAATCCAATCCTACAAAGTTTTGTATTTATATAAAACTTTCTGAGTCATGTCTCCTGTTAAATACATGACTTTGATTTTGGAAGTTCAGATGAAAGAAAAATCTAACAGGTTTGTGAGAATGATAACCAAATCCCTGAAGCGTTTGCACTCTTCATATAGCTTTTACTTTGTTCTTAAAAAATGTGTGGAATTTTTTTTTCTTTTTCAAAAAGTATCATTTTGTTTCAAGCTCGTTGCCCATGGCTCAAGTGGCTAAGGTGCCAGCCACGTACACCTGAGCTGGCGGGTTCGAATCCAGCCCTGGCCCGCCAAACAACAATGAGGGCTGCAACCAAAAAACAGCCAGGCGTTGTGGCGGGTGCCTGTGGTTCCAGCTACTTGGGAGGCTGAGGTAGAAGAATCACTTGAACCCAGAAGTTGGAGGTTGCTGTGAGCTGTGATTCCACAGCACTCTACTTAGGGCAACAGCTTGAGGCTCTGTCTCAAAAAAAAAAAATCATTTTATTTCAGACCAATGTGAAACAAAAGAATGTTCTGATAATGGCAAAAAGCCAGAATGATTCAGCCTGTGGCCACCCTGCCATTGGAACGATTCCAGAACCATACAAGTCCTTGCTCATGACTCCAAACTGTGGGACGAGGGACCTACTTTTACAAGGACCAAAACTCCCTGTATATTGCCTAAGATTGTTAATGAGGAAGAGAATTCTGCCAATTCATCCCTGAGCCTGTGGGAATAAAAACTCAGGGTACCTATTCCCTGCAAGAAAATTAACAATTCTCCATACAAAATGTAGACCAACATAAACACTGTTTTGTTTTTTTGTGATAGTTGATATTGAATTTTAATTGACTTAACATTTTAAAATTTCTTTTCAAAAATTTAATTTCGAGAGTTAAAGGAATTACTTAAAAAAAAAAAATTCCAGGGTGGCACCTGTGGCTCAGTGGGAAGGGCACTGGCCCCATGTACTGAGGGTGGTGGGTTCGAACCCAGCCCTGGCCAAACTGCAACAAAAAATAACTGGGCATTGTGGCAGACACCTGTAGTCCCAGCTACTTGGGAGGCTAAGGCAAGAGAACCGCCTAAGCCCAGGAGTTGGAGGTTGCTGTGAGCTGTGACACCATGGCACTCCACCAAGGGCAATAAAGTAAAACTCTATCTCAAAAATAAATAAATAAAATAAAATAAAATTCCAGTCTCTGAAAGAGTTTCAGAGTAACCTTGCACCGGATTTAGTAGTAAAGGTATTTAAATGAGATGAGAACATCAAGAGTTACACTGACCAGCTCTAAATCTCAAGTAGTTCATTTTTCCCGAGAGTAAATGACTAACGGGTATAACATGACCCATTCATGTTCAATAGTTGTGTGATCCTATATTCTCTAACCTACCTCTGCCTGAAGGTTATTCATTCAGCCAACCAATATCTGCTGAGCTCCTACTCTGAGCAAGCCTTGCTATTTATCAAAACGGAGAGTATAAAAATAGGGACTGTGATTCCTTAGTAAAGGAGAAGGAACAAAATAAGAGCTGTCAAGGAGAGCATGCAGCGTAATTGTTTGTGCAAGGAAAGAGGCAAACAAGTGATTTAGAAGTTCAGTAGAGAGAAGGACCCCTAACAGATTCCATTCATTCAGTCACCAATTCCTTCCTTCATTCATCCAATCAGTACTTACGGACTCGTGTTTAGGTGCTAAGAGAATTTCAGGATGAGGAAGAAAGCAACCTGCCTTTTATGCTTACATGAAGTAGACAAGATAAGTCATATACACAAATAACTATAATTCAATGTCAAAGGCAAGAGGAATAAAGAGAAGTGTTCTAGGACTTAAGGGTACAGAGGAAGAACTCAGCTCAGAGCCAATCCAGGAAGGCCTCACAGAGCAGATACCTTGGCTAGCCTTGAAAAATGGGCAGGATTTGTGTCATGGAGCTGATTAAAACACTTTCATGAAAGGTACCCAGACAATTTCCTTTAGGTTGACCATTGGTATTTAGGATATATTTTACCATTGGTATTTAGGATATATTTTACATAGAGACAATGTTCTTTCTATCTGGTCTTTGGTCTCCCTGGTCTACCCACAAAAGCTCATTTAACTTGCAATGTATGTAGTATAAATATACTCTTTCAACTACATGTAATATTGTGCCAGGTTTAGTATGGGAATATTCAGGCTATGTCTTCACCTTTGGAGCTCTGTGCACAGCTTCCTGCTGCCCAGCCCTGAGGACAGAGCACCACTTCTCCCCTTCTCTGGCCTTACTCCCCTCAGGTCTCAGCTAGTGCACAAGGACAACAAAGGTTTCTGTGTTGGGTGAGACTTTCCAGCAATGATTCAGGTCATAGGGCCTGGAACTGACACAACTTTGGGGACCACATTTAAGAAAAAGAATTCAAAAGTCGCTTACTCTTGCTGATTTTACAGAAACCATAACTCTGTTTGAACGTGTTGCTAGGGCTCCTGGCAGACCCTTGCCAGGGTCTCAGCAAATGAGTGAACTGAAGTTTAAGCTTCTTTGAGTTCTTTAAAATCCACCTCTAAGATATGAAATGCTTGGATACCAGAAGTCACTTTATTCCTCTGTCCTTCACTAAAATATGTTGACTCCCAAGTGTTTGTATTAGAGAGAAAAGAGACTAACTAGAGTTCCAGCAGCCAGCTTCTTTGCTGTCCCTGGCTACAGGGAGAAGGGAAGGGGAGGCCCGGGTAGGAGAAGGATGAAGCATGTTGGAGTCAATCACAGCACAGGCTTAGGAGCCAGACTGACCTGGCCTGGTTTTCCAGAATATCCTAGAATTGATCTTCAACGAGTGACTGCACCTTTTTGAGCCTGAGATTTCTCTTTTGAAATGGGGCTAATAGTACCATCTTCAGAGGGTGGTAGCAATTAAACAACATGTTTAGTCTGGGTGTTGTGGATTATGCCTGTAATCCCAGCACTCTGGGAGTCCAAGGCAGGTGGATCGCCTGAGCTCAGGAGTTTGAGGCCACCTTGAGCAAGAGCTAGACCCCTGTCTCTACTAAAAATAGAAAATATAGCTGGGCGTTGTGGCAGGTGCCAGCTACTCAGGAGGCTGAGACAGGAGAATTGCTTGAGCCCAAGAGGTCGAAGTTGCTGTGAGCTGTGACATCACAGCACTCTACCCATGGAGGCAGAGTGAGACTGTCTTAAAAAAACTAAAAAACAAAACAAAACAACCAACATGTTTAGAATACCCACTGTAGTGCCTGACTCATTGTGGGTGTTTGATAACATGGAAGGATAAGACGACTGAAAATTTCCTACCTTTGGAAAATAGCTTTGCCAAAATCCACTTTCCTGCCCATGACTTCACTTCATTTCTCTGTCCTCCTGCAATGAAGAAGGGACTGCAAGACATGTTGCCAGTGTTGGTCAGTGTGCCAAGCATTCTGAAGAGGATGGATATAAATTGGTATACATCTCTTACAGGCCACAAAATCCACGGCAAATGCTAATCAGTGTTGCTATAAGCTTGACTGCCAGGGATGGTGCACAGATTTTGTCAACCAAAATGTCCCCAAAGGAGAAAGGTGAATCAGACTGCAGGGGAGCAGTGAGCAGAGAAGCACGTTGGTTTAGGGAGCCGAAACAATTTAGCACAGGTTTTTTGTTTTTGTTTTTTTTTTGTAGAGACAGAGTCTCACTTTATCGCCTCAGTAGAGTGCAGGGGAGTCACAGCTCACAGCAACCTCCAACTCCTGGGCTTAGGCAATTCTTCTGCCTCAGCCTCCCAAGTAGCTAAGACTACAGGCACCCGCCACAACGCCCGGCTATTTTTTGTTGCAGTTTGGCTGGGGCTGGGTTTGATCCCGCCACCCTCGGGTATATGGGGCCGGCGCCCTACTGACTGAGCCACAGGCACCTCCTTAGCACAGGTATTTTTATTAAAAACTGGTCAGATAGACTCCTTATTTTTTAGAGACAAATGCTCAAATAGTTACAGAGGAAGTGAAGTTTGGGCTTGCTTCCCCCAGGGGGCAAGTAGTTGAGAGTATGGATAAACTGGGCTACTCTTTTTTTTTGGACTATGCATGAAATTATTCATGGAAAAATGATTTTAAAATGGTCAGATAAATAAAACCACTTGCTCTATAATCAAACAAACATGAAAATATGTCCTTTGCTGTGGCCCCACCTACCTGAGTGCAAGGCTGACCCAAATGGCATTTCCCTAATCCCTTTCAACTTGGCCCTACCTCTGTGGTCTGGGAACAGCTCTCCTCCCAGCAGGAGGCATCTGGGCTGATGCAGAGGAACACTTACTTTCAAGACTTCCTTTTTGGTGTTCTGTGTCTGCTGTCATTATTTTCTTCCTGCCTTGAGCTTTTGGACTCCTGTACGACCTGGTTCTTGATTCAGAATCTTGGTCTGGTCTCTGATGCTTACATGGTCAGATGGCTGGCTGAGGACCATGTGTTTCTAGTCTTCTAGTGTTTCTTTTGAATTTGGAACCTGGTATTGAACAACTCTCAGGCTCAATGCAATTTCATTCCTGGACTTTAATTATCTCTCCTCTTTCAGTATGGACACTTCCTTCTATCTCCATCATCAATGGGGGCTCATAGCTCATAATGACACTGGAAGAAGGAATAATTATACTTTATTCAACTAAAAAGAATAATGTGCATTTCATTTCCTTATAGTTTTACCCTGGAATTTTTAATTTACTATTCCTTATACTTTAAATTCATCATCTTAATGAAATCATTACAGTAAAACTCTGAAACATTGGAATGTGCATTATTAGCTCCCTATTGCTGCTGTTACATATTATAGTATCTGTATTATTTTAGTGGCTTAAAACAGTACAAACTTCTTAAAGTACTGAAGGTCAGAAGTCTGAGGGTGTTGGCAGAGCTGTGCTCCTTCTGGAAGCTCTAGGACTCATCTGTTTCCTTGCCTTTCCCAGCTTTTGGGGGTCACCTACATTTGTTGGCTCCTGACCCCTTCCATCTTCATTTTTTTTTTGGGACGGAGCCTCAAGCTATCCCCCTGGGTAGAGTGCCATGGCATCACAGCTCATAGCAACCTCCAACTCCTGGGCTCAAGCGAGTCTCCTGCCTCCGCCTCCTAAGTAGCTGGGACTACAGGCGCTCGCCAGAATGCCTGGCCATTTTTTTTTTTGGTTGCAGCCATCATTGTTGTTTGGCGGGCCTGGGCTGGGGATTCGAACCCGCCACCTTAGGTGTACATGGCTGGCACCTTAGCTGATTGAGCCACAGGCGCCGAGCCAGACTCCTTCCATCTTCAAAACCAACAGTGGATCATCTTTAAATCTCTCTCTGACTCTGACCTTTCTCTTCTGCCACTTTAAGACACTCTTGGGATTCCCCGGGCCCATGTGGATAGTCTAGGATATTCTCCTCTCTTCTGATCAGCTGCTTAGCAGCGCTCATCCCCTCTGAGACTTAATTCCCTCCTTGCAGTATAATATCCACAAAGGTGCTAGGGACTATGATGTGGACATTTTGGGGGGCCATTATTCTGCCTACCACCCTGAATGTCACTTTAATGGAGATCCAGGGCTAAGATATCCTAAGAGCAGAGTTCCTGATTTAATAAAAACCACACATGCTGGCCATGGTGGCTTATGCCTGTAATCCTAGCACTTGGGAGGCTGAGGTGGGTGGATTGCCTGAGCTCATGAGTTTGAGACCAGCCTGAGCCAGACTGAGACCTCAAAACTAGCCAGGTGTTGTGACAGGTACCTATAGTCCCAGCTACTTGGGAGGCTGAGGCAAGGGAATCACTTAAACCAAAGAGTTTGAGGTTGCTGTAACTGACACCATGGCACTCTACCCATGGAGACAGCTTGAGACTCTGGCTCAAAAAAAAAATCACACAGGTGACTGGGAGACTGTTGAGTGAAATTTGTCTAAGCCGACTGGCAACTAACCTGCTCTCGCTCCTAGCACCATCGGTTTACCACGTGGCTCTTCCATGGGCTGCAGATTGCCAGCTACCCAGGATCGGGTGAGCTCCTGATTTTTGTGCTACCGCCTCTTGGACAACAGACTCAACAACACATACTTCTCTGCTATTGCCATTGGCCCAGCACCATCCTGGACTTGTTTTCCACACAGCCCTAGAACACCAGCTGTGCCACATGAGACCACGTGTCTCAGAAATGTGACCTCAGTGTCCAACACAAACATGAACGCCGGCACTGTGCCAGGCACATGGCAGAGAACACGTCTGGAAGGAAGCTTAGAGATCATCTATTTTTCTGTAGCTTATCTTATAGATGAAGAAAACGAGAGGCCTCAAGATGCTAAGTGACTTAAAAAACACATATAGGTAGTGTCAGAGGCCAGACCAGAAGCAGATCTTTGAGGAGCCAAACAGAACCTACTCTCTTTTCTTCCCAAAGCACCACTGGTAACATCTATAATTCTTTTAGAAGATTGGTTGTTTTTAACAAGGTCAATGTCACTTGTGTGTGACAAGACTAGAATCCCACAGTAATAGAAGAATGAAAGTCTTTTGTTCCCAAAGTGTAAACAAGATAAAATGTTGGTAAAACAAAAGAAAGTAACACAGTGAAGATAATGGTTAAGCCTGCATTCACAATAAGCTGCTTTCACATGCTCATGCCAAGCCTAAGTGGGTGGTGCATCCTCCTAATTGCTCCCAAGTATGGCGGTAGAGCCAAACAGGGGTGCATCCATCCCCCTAAACCCTGGCATGAGGTAGGGGATTCATGAGGGATGCTGCCCCCATCTGTGGTTCCAGCCTGTCAGCCCAGGAAACAATGGCATGCAAACTTTCCCCTTATCCTTATTCTCAAATTTTAGCAAAAGGTGTGTGTGTGTGGGGGGGGATGGTATGCCTACTTTGTGACAGTTTTGAAGGGATAATTAGTGTTACAACTCTTCTTTTTAAATCTGTATTTAAGTGGGAGGTGTTCTCCCTATTAGGGAATGGCAGTTTGATTCAGCAACATTTTGTCAGTTGATTCTCCCACAATCGACATCTGTGTGAGTTGCAGACTGTATAAAGATAAATGTTTCCTGAATAAAGGATATTCAGAAGATTTGTCCATTTTTAATTCATAAAAGTGATGCCTAGTTGAACAGTGATTCATTTTCTATATTAAATAATACAAAGATGAATTCTGACAAATGGATGTCAGATAAAGAAATTATGAGGCTATTTAATTTGGTTTTGCATCATTTGGTTTTGGTATTCTAACTCATGGTTGCATAAAATGAGCTTTCATGAGAAGTACTGATTTATTACCACGACTTTTCTTCCTATTTCCTTTTTTCCATTTCTAGTCCTTTATTGAAATAGTACTACAGAGTTATTTTAAAAACATAACTCTCTCTGTGTGTCTATCAACAGCAAGTAATTTAGAATTTTAAATAAATTTGAGGGTCCTGATAAGCCTCACCATGGAAACCAGAGTGAATTGTTACCATGGAGACATCTGTGAGTCCACTGTGCCTGGAGTTATCACTGTGTACAGTCAGCTCTCTGTATCTGCGAGTTCCATGCCTATGGATTCAATCAACCATGGATCCAAAATACCTGGGAAAAAAATTCCACAAATGTCTAAAAAGCAAAGGTTGAATTTGCCACAGGCCAGGAGAATGGAATGATGCGTAGACATTGTATTAGGCATTAGGAACAAGCTAGAGATGATTTAAACTGTGCAGGAGGGTATGTGTAGGTTATATGCAAATACTACATCTATTTATATAAGGGACTTGGGCGTCTGTGAATTTTGCTATCATGCTGTTTGGGGGGTGGGATTGTGGATGAGGGGAGGGGACCTGGAAGCAATCCACCACAGATACCAAGGACAACTATATTCAGATACTAGCAGGTGTGGTATGTAAAGCATCTTAAGTTACTCATTAAAAGCATGGTGATGAATGAAATTAATATTTAACATACTTCAAGGCACCAGAGTCTTCTCATCCTTGGTGTTAAAGGAAGGAGAAACCCACAGTTGATAGGGATGCATCCCAGATCCCTGATTCAGGTTAGAGTGGAGGCAGACATTGGTCTCTTAAACAAGCTTCTCAGGTGACTTGGGGCCTGGCCAATGTGAGGGGATCTCTCCCCTGAGTTATGAACGGGAGTTCCTGGGCAGTGGTCCTCAGCAATGGTATCCCAGTGCTGTCTCATTAATCAGGGTTCTTATTGATCTGTTAGGGATATTCTTCAATTGCCAAAATTAATATGCAATAATTAAATCCCTAAAAACCTAATTCTTAAGCATTTAAGTTTAATTCTCATATCTTATTCTTTTTGGTAATTTAACACATTTTAGCCATAACTTCTAAAGAGGCTTTTACACTTTATATTTTCTTACATATTTTATTTTTTCTCAGTTTTACTTTCTTTCTTTCTTTTGAGACAGAGTCTCACTGTATTGCCTTCGGTAGAGCACAGTGGCGTCATAGTTCACAGCAACCTCAAACTCTTGAGCTCAAAGCAATTCTCTTGCCTTAGGCTCCCTGGTAGCTGGGACTATTGGCACCCACCACAATGCCTGGCTATTTTTTAAGAGACAGGGTCTCACTCTTGCTCAGGCTGGTCTTGAACTTCTGAATTCAAGGAATCCTTCTACTTGGCCTCCCAGAGTGCTAAGATTATAGGCGTAAGCCACCAGCCTGGCCTGATCTTTTTACTTTAAATTTCTTTTTATTTTTGGCTTGGTGCCTGTAGCACAGTGGTTACAGCACCAGCCACATACACCAAGGCTGGTGGGTTCCAGGCCAGCTAAACAACAATGACAACTGCAACAAAATATAGCTGGGCGTTGTGGTGGGCACCTATAGTTCCAGCTACTTGGAAGCCTGAGCCAAGAGAATTGCTTAAGCCCAAGAGTTTGAGGTTGCTGTGAGCTGTGATACCATAGCACTCTACCAAGGGCAACATAGTGAGACTCTGTCTCAAAAAATATACATATATATATATTATTTTTTTTGAGACTGAGTCTTACTTTGTTGCCTAGACTAGAGTGCTGTGCAATCAGCTTAACTCACAGCAACCACAAATTCCTGGCCTCAAGTGATCCTCCTGACTTAGCCTCCTGAGTAACTAGCACTATAGGTGCCCAACATAAGGTCCAGCTAATTTTTCTATTTTTTTTAGTAGAGATGGGATCTTGCTCTTGCTCAGGCTGCTCTTGAACTCCTAAGTGAAGAAATCCTCCTTCCTTGACCTCTCAGACTGCTAGGATTGCAGGTGGGAACCAGCATGCTGGCCTATTTGTTAAGATGTTTCAAATTGTATAACTATAATATACTTGATTTCCTTTTAACTACTTCAAACTTTAATGAAATAAAACTTTTATCAAGTTCTTGAATAGCTAATAAAACTTTAAAAATTAAACTTACATACATCAGGAGGCTGAGGCAGGAGGATTGCTTGAGGCGAGGAGTTAGAGACCAGTATGAGCAACAGTGAGCCCCAATCTCTACGAAAAATAGAAAACTTAAGCCTAGGAGTTTGAAGTTGCAGTGAGCTATGATGACACACTGCACTCCAGCCTGGGTGACAGAGACTCTGTCTCAAAAAAAAAAAAAAAAAAAAAAAGCCCCAAACAAACAAACAAAAAAATCAAACTTAGATGTATTTTTTTCAGTATTCTCATAGTATAAAAGCTTAGTGAGATTTCAACTAGACAGTCACACATCAAATAAGGTTGCACATTCTATTTATTTACTTATTTATTTTAGAGATGGGGTTTCACACTATTTCCTGGGCTAGAGTACAATGGTGTCATCACAGCTTACTGCAGCCTCCAACTCCTGGGCCTGCTTCAGTCTCCTGAGCAATTGGGACCTCTGGCACATACTACCCTGCCTGGCTAATTTTTCTGGTTTTTGTAGAGCTAGGTTCTTGCTACATTGCTCAGGTTGGTCACAAACTCCTGGCCCCAAGTGATCCATCTGCCTAAGCCTCCCAAAGTCACAGGTTTACAGGTATAATCCACTGCACCCAGATGGGATATTAGTCTCTTAAACTGTATCTACTATAGTGGATGTTTTGTGGTATATTTTATTTTATGCCCTTAAAAGCAGCTTTCTGAGGAGGGATCCATAGATTTTACCAGACACTCTAAGAAGTTGATGGCACAAAAGATTCTAAGACCCCTGTGTTAGATCCTTCAATTTCCCATCTTAAGAGAAGGGCAGAGTAGAAGTCCAGAGCAAGCAATTTCCTTTTAAGCAATGGGACGGAAGTTGTTCATTGCTTCGTCACTTAGCAACTTAGTCACTTGGCCACACCTAGCCTCAGGAGTGTCTGGAAACGTTGTCTCTCTCCAGGCAGCCATGTGCTTAGTGTTGACTCTGTTAATATGGAAGAAGGGGTGACTGACTGTCAGGAATCTCCACTGCATGATGCCATTCAGCGGGCCCTGGCGATTCAGTGGAGGGAAGACTTTCACAGCCTTACAGGGAGACTTGTATCCAGGGTGACGAAGGGCTGATTCAGCCTGGCTGCTCCGCCTTGCCGTTAGTGGCCTGGGCCTGGGGCAGCCTCCCGGGAAAACCAGGTGCTAACCCTGTGCTCAGCCTGACCCCCAGGCAAACATGTAAGGTGAGCAAGTCCAAAAGGTTTTCCAATAAAGGATATATAAGGCAGAGTTGGTTGGTATCAGTAAGTAACTACATGACCCAAGGATGAGAAAAATGCTGAAGGCATGTATGTGCTGATGGCTCGTGTCATGCCTCTGTCAAATACTGTGGGTAGCACTTTACTCTTTAATGTGATTGCAAAAAATATGCTGAGACTTTTATAGGAAGTTGCCATAGTATCTGAACAAAGGTCTCTCTGGTTATCCATAAGGGGGCTTTTACCCACTTCTCTGAATGGGTATCCTTGGGGATGTCTCTCTGGTTATTCATAAGGTGGCTTTTACCCACTTCTCTGAATGAGTATCCTTGGGGACATACGAACAAAGGTCTCTCTGGTTATCCATAAGGGGGCTTTTACCCACTTCTCTGAATGGGTATCCTTGGGGACATCTGCAGACCATAGGAATAGCAGCCCTAATTCCTCCACTGAGCACGTCTGAGCAGCAGTTGAAGAAGGGAGCAAATGGAGAAGTAGGAAGAAGTATAAAACATATCTATCAGTATAATTATGTGGGTGGCATCAAAAATATGTGGCTGGATTACTCAGAAATTAGGGAAGGGTACTGTGGTATGAATCCTACCAGTGCAAACTTGTTGGAAATGGCTTTGTCATGGAGTTCAAGGTCAGAGTGGAACTAAGTTTATCATAGTAAACTTGTGTTTATGCTAACCATAAAGGTAGAGCTTTGGGTTCTTATGAAGACCCAGAGAAAGCAATGATAAAGAGGTCAAATATTGCAATGTGAGCTCTAATTTTGGAAATACATACTTGAAAACAACCAAGGAAAAGCAAAAAACCAAACTACTTCTGGGAAATGGAGAATCACTCAAAACTTCCTCCCAATATTTGGCATCAGACATAGGCAGAGAAGAGAACTTTGACTTATAGCTCAAGGTGGAGGCTGGGAAAATGTCTAATGAACTAATTTCAGAGAAGATATGAAACTACCAGGAAATGGGAGAGGGAGGAACTTTGGGAGGAGAAAAGGAATTAAAAAGACAGATGGCACTGTGGGAAGAAACAGGTGAAAAAGGGTATTTACTTCTTAAACTTGTATTGAGGGAAGTCTGAGCTGTGAGGGCCAGCCTTTTAGTGTGACACAAAGGGGTGCATTGGTAAGAACAGAAGCCCGAGGTGCTGGCCTTGTCCCACTCTCCCTAATGACCTGATAGTCTATACTGTGGTGGGTTGCAGTGCAGGGGGCCTTGAGACGCCTGAGGCATGCGTGTGTTACGTGACTCCACAGGGACACAGATGAGCCAGGGCAGGGAAGTGATTCCCACTATTCTGTCCCCACACTGTGAGTGACCTCTTCAGAGAGGGCCAAAGCAGTGAAGGTGACCACTCTGCTAGAGAAACTAGGAAGACAGGTGCCTTGCACTTCAGGCTTCTGTACCCCCACTCGCCCCACCCAGGAGCACAATGGGTCAGACACGTATATTCAGCTCTTAAAGCATCGGGGAGACTTGTGGAAACCAAACTCTGAATTTTATGGCCCTTTACTTGGTTATAGGGGTTGTGCAGACAGCAGTTAAGGTTTGAAAGTGTGGATTCAATTTAAATTTGTTCAGCAATTCTACTTTGGGAAAAGTTATAAATAGGTTTTCCATGAACACTTAATGAGAAAAAAATGCATAAGTGAAAACATACCCATTAGCTAAGGATACACAAACTGATCTGAACAAAAATGTCTTCATGACATCAAATACACTGGGAGTTTTTTTGAGACAGAGTCTCACTATGTCCCCCTCAGTAGAGTGCCACATAAAGTGAAGTTGCTGTGGCATCACAGCTCACAGCAACCTCAAACTCCTGGGCTTAAGTGATTCTCTTGCCTCAGCCTCCCAAGTAGCTGGAACTACAGGCACCTGCCATTATACCTGGCTATTTTTTGTTTGCAGTTGTCATTGTTGTTTAGCTGGTCCGGGCTGGATTCAAACCCGCCAGCCTTGGTGTATATGGCTGGTGCTATAACCACTGTGCTATGGGTGCCAAACTGCCCTGGGAATTTTTGGAAGAAGCCTCATGCCTGCTTGGCAAAACATGAGTACTGACTGCACTAAAAGAGTATATTATCCTCGCTTGGTAGTATGCACATAGATAGAGTGGTTATTGGGTGAGAAACTCTGACCTTAACATAATACTCTTTTTATTGTCCTCATTTACAATATTTGATTTAATTAACAAGCATAATTGTGAGTGTTTTCTGGGCAATCCATGTGAACGTCTGTATTGGATGTAAAAAGCTCCATTTGGTATTGAGAGCAAAGTTACAGGTCACTAATGTATGGGCAATTTTCTTAGAAAGTCAATGATATTTAGTGTTGGGATCCAGCATCATCTTAAACATGGTAATGTGTTGGAAAGCAGAAAAGAGAGCTTTGCCCAAACTCTCTACTGCCTGGGCAAGAACACTTAAAAAGCCCATATACAGGGAGGAAATTGTGAATAGGTTCAGAAATGGTGTCTAAAGGGTGATTCCTCAGAAGTCTACTTAGACCTGCAGAATATAGTAAGAACATAGCCTCACTTGAAAATATAATGAAGGAGACATTGCAGATGAAAGCTGAGAGAGAGATGTCGTCAGCTAGTGGTATTTACTCATTTGCTTCAATTCCTTCACTAAAATTAATTTCATTAGAATTAGAAGTTAAGAATCATCCAGTAGAAAAACTAGAAGGGAATGCAGCTAAATATTAATCAAACCACTGGTGTATATAAATACATTTGTATGATATTTTGAAATTTCATAATTACAAAAAACAAAAAAAAAGGGAAAAGGGGGTTGGGAAATAATATCATAAGTGAATGAGAAAGAAATGATTGTCTTAGATCAGGTTCCCTGAAAACGGATTCAGATGAAACTTTGCATCTAAGGAGTTTATTTGGCAGGATTCTACTATAGAAACGGTCCTTGTGAAGGAGCAAGATCCTCAGACTAGGGTGGAGGGAAAAGCCGATCTGTGACAAAAGGTGGTGGTTGGGAAAATGTCTAATGAACTAATTTCAGAGAAGATGTGGAGAATTCTGAAAGACTACCTAAATTGAGGCAGTGGGGCTGGTCTTCAACGAACTTCAGACAAAGCAGCTCCTTTCCCTGAAGACAAATGCAAGAGAAGGCAGCTGCTGTGAAATGTCAGCAGCCCATCCTCCCACAAGCTGGGGCCATGAAAGCCCCCATCTTCAGAGAAGTTCTGGGAGGCTCACGTTAGCATTCACTGTGATTATTCAAAGGCATCATAAAATAGAAAAAACTGACTCTATTACATATATTAATAAAGGACATGGACAACTTATAAATGGGAAAATGTCCAAAATCATTAGTAATCAAAGAAGAAGTCAAACAAAAATAATAAAACATATGCAGTTTTTTTTTGAGACAGAGTCTCATTTTGTCACCCTGGGTAGAGTACCGTGGTGTCATAGCTTACAGCAACCTCAAATTCTCAGAGTCAAGCAATCCTTTTGCTTCAACCTCCCGAGTAGCTGGGACTATAGGTGCCTACCACATCTGGGTATTTTCTTTCTTTCTTTTTTTAAATGTATTTTATTTATTTATTTTTTAGAGATGGGGTCTCGCTCTGACTCAGGCAGGTCTGGAACTCCTGAGCTCAATCAATCCACCTGTCTAGGCCTCCAAGAGTGCTAGGATTACAGGCACAAGCCACCACACCTGGTAACCTTCAGCTCTTGAGCTTAGACCATTCTCTTGCCTCAGTCTCCGGAGTAGCTGGGACTACAGGCACCTGCCACAACACCTGGCTATTTTTTTGTTGCAGTTTGGCCAGGGCCAGGTTCGAACCCGCCACCCTCAGTATATGGGGCTGACACCCTACTCACTGAGCCACAGGTGCTGCCCAATTGGAGGTAAATAGGATTTGAAGCAAGAAGTTTATTTTACTTTTCAGTGGAGGAAAGAATGAAAACATGAAAGGAGGAAAGAAGGATGAGTAGCTTGGGGTTTTTTTGGAGTTAGCAGGAGCAGAGCAGTGGTAGTTGTGAAATGACAATAAAAAACAATTGTTTTCCAGAGCATTTGTTTTCTGTTGGGCTGGTTTCATCTGACTCTTTGGAATGTGGTCTAGTAGATGCTGAGGACTAGATGCCCTTTCCTGTTTGTTCAATACTCCTCCAGTTCTGCAAATCAAGCTCTTAAGAAAAAAAAAAAAAACCCAAGTTAAGCCTTAGGTTGTCAAGCAAGAAGGAAGCAATGGGGGCTGGCATGCACACAACTATGTGCAGTGATTTTTTTTTTTTTTTTGCTCAGAGTCTTACTATGTCACCTTGAGTAGAGTGCCATGGTGTCACAGCTCACAGCAACCTCAAACTTTTGGGTTTAAGCGATTCTCTTACCTCAGCCTCCCAAGTACCTGGGACTACAGGCATCCACCACAATGGCTGGCTATTTTTTTGATTGTAGTTGTCATTGTTGTTTGGCAGGCCCAGGCTGGATTTGAACCTGCCAGCTCCAGTGTATGTGGCTGGTACCCTAGCCACTGAGCTACAGGTGCCACGCCAGTGATGTTTTTATGTTAGATGATTTACTAGCAAAGCTGTCCTTTCACTTACTCTTTGACCCAGTAATTTTCACCTTAAAGAAGTTATCCCAGAGAGATAATGCATTATTTGAAAAAAGTTATATGCCTGAAGATATTTGTTATGGTATTATTATTATGATGGAGGTTGGAAGTCTGAGATCAGGTGCCAGCAGGATTGGGTTTTGGTGAGCAGCCCCTTCCAGGCTGCAGACTACTGACTTCTCATTGTACTCCTTCACGGAGGAAAGAGAGGCCCAACTCCCTGGTTTTTTCTTATAAAGGCTCTGTCTACCCTCATGATCTAAATATCTCCTAAAAGCTCTACTTCTTAACACCATTCTACCAGAGGTTAAGGGTTTTAACACATGAATTTTGGGGATACACAAACATGTATTATTGTAACATATATAGTATTATTAATAATTGTGAAAAAAGTTGATATAACTTAAATGTCCAATAATGCAGGCAACATTTAAACAAATAATTATGAAGCTTTGCAACTATAGCTGTAGGCCTCTCTGTGGTTCCAATGTGGTGGCTTCTGAGCAGCTGTGCTTCTTCCATGTGGCTGCTGGCTCCAAAGGCCAGTGTCTTAATGGATCCTGGAAGAAGCTTCTCTAGCCTAGTCTTAGTAATCACACAAGTCACCTCCACTGCACAAGATTTCTGGAGGTGGTCAAAAGGACCTGCCCAGTTTGAAAGGGAGGAAACATAGCTTCTATGTCTTTTGGGAGGAATGCTAAGAAGTTCGTGTGAAATGGGAAATACTATTGCAGCCACTTTTGCAAAAGACTGACACATAAAACTACCATAATTACATAAGAGTATTGCTATATAAAATGAAACACCTTGATCAGTGACACAGACTGGACCCAATATATTTACATTTTAATATATGATTGAGTATCATATTAATCTCACCTTATCGGGCAAGAAAAATTATTCATTTATCCAGTGACAATTGGTGAATTAAAGAATTCAATGTTAAAAAAATAGAAAAGGCTAAAAAAATACTATCACAGCTTTGAAAGGGGTAGAATACTTTAGAAGCTTTAAAGTTGTAGGAGAAATCCCAAAGGAAGATTTTTAAATGAATTCTTAATTATTATAAATTTCTAGGTTCCAAAAAAACTCATTTCCAAATAAAAAAGGAAATAAATAACAAATTTAGAACTATAAATTGGGGTCCTCAAACTACAGCCTGTGGGCCACATGTATCCGGCCCACCGGGTGTTTTTGCTGCACTGCCTGTCATGCTTAGCAGCCAACTGGTCCCGGTGCCTGTAGTCCGGCCCTCCAATGGTCTGAGGGACAGTGAACTGGCCCCCTGTTTAAAAAGTTTGAGGACCCCTGCTCTAAATGAATGTGAAAGAAAAAGGGTTAATATCATCTAACATATAAATTCATTCCCATGAAAGAATGAGGATAGACAATTCACAATAGAAAGAATTTTTTTAAAGTCTTAACATTATTTTTCTTTATAAATAGAGTGTCACTGTGTTGCCCAGGCTGGTCTCCACCTCCTGGCCTCAAGCAATCATCTGGCACCGGCCTCCTAAAGTTCTGAGATTGTTGGCATGAGCCACCATGCCCAGCCTCATTTTAGCCATTTCTTAGTATGTAGTTCAATGGCATTAAGTGCATTCACGGAGTTTGTGCAACCATTACCACCATCTAGCTCTAAAACTTTTCATCTTTCCAAATGGAAAGTCTGTACCCATTAAATAATGAATTCCTGTTAGCCTTTCTCTCCAGCTCCCGGCAACCATCATCTCACTTTCTGTTCTCTATGAATTTGACTAGTCACAATATCTCATATAAGAGGAATCGTAAAATATTTGTTCTCTTGCCTGGCTTATTTCACTCAGCATAATGTCTTCCAAGGTTTATCCATATTGTACTACATGTTAATAGCATGTGTCAGACCTTCCCTTCTTTATGAGGCTGAGTAATATTCCACCCCACCATTTGTTTATCCATTCATCCACTGTGGAACACTTGGGGTTTTCCACTTTTGTGAATAATGCTGTGGAAAAATAAACAAAGTGCGTGCATCTGTATTTCATTGCTTATTGCCAATGTAATGATCTTTCTCTTTTTGAAAGATGTTACTGTAAGTTGTCCTTTTTTCCTTCTTTTCTTTCTCCTCCTTGATATTGGATATGATATTGTGGACTGAATATACCAATGTCTCTAAGATGCAGAACACAAAACAGGATCTCTGCAGAACTGGAGGAGCCTGGGCTGGCCTGGACTCTGGCCTTGGAGAATATGGCTCCATGGGACTTTCACAGGCAGCTGCTGAGCTTTTTTGGGATTATGTTTCTTGGGGAGTAAGGTGAGGGGTGCATGGGAGGTTAGTTCAGTTGTGTTAGACAAGAGTGTCTCTCAACAAATAGGGAAAATAATGTGTGTATAAGATAGAGAAGACTTTCTCAGTGTCTGTACTGGCTATGTCTGAACTAATTCATTTTTATATAAAATGAACCAATTAGTTTCTGTTTCTTTGCACTTTTAAACATGGAATGGAGAAAAACCCAGTGTGCAGTAAGGAATGAAGTTTACCCAAAGATATTTCTCACCTTTGCTCTTGTTGTGAGGTGATATCCAGCTCACCTGGACATGGAATGCTCTATGTGACAGGAGTGTCTCTTTTCCTGGAGACTTTGGCCACAGACAACCTAACAGTGTGACATTTGAGGGGGATTTGGGCCACCTGGAACCCACTCTGGATTGAGGACTAAAGGGAGACCTTCAGGAGACTACAGGCCAGTAGTGAGGTCTGGACACCAAAGCTGTGATGATTTCCCTGGGGGCAAAACTCATGTGCATTGTCATGTCGTGGCTGGGAGGAGTCTCACTGCCCATAATAAACACAGCGAGGATGGCCAAAGGTCCATTTGTGCCACCTTTCTTTATCTCTGCCTTGGCCAATCTTACTGTTTTCCTTTGCCTGTAGTCAGCCATGCCGTGAATGTAATGGCTCTCCATGTGCTCTGTGAATCCTGCTCGCTAGTGAATTATTAAAGTTCAGGGTTTTCTTGGGAGTTACCAGACTTGCAATTGGTCTCAGAAGTGAGAGCAGTTTCTCATGGGGACTGTTCTAACTATGCAGTGACCAAGCTCTTGCACCTAGGTTCTGGGGGTCAAATGCTATTGAGTCACACAAATGGTGACTCTCAAAGCAGAAAGTTCATAAATTCCTGCTTTGGGGTGCTCAGAGCTGCCCTGACCACACCCTCTGTTTTGGTTATTAATCCTTTGATTTTTCAGTTACTAATATCTTTCTAATAATTATATTTTTATACAATAAAAGGAGGTCCCAATGTGGGTTCTATTATTTGCAACTAAATATTCTTAACTGCTATAGAAGTGGTGGGTGCTGTGAAACCATATGGGGGAGGAGATTTGACCAACAAACTTCTCTTAAGAATTCCTCTAAAAGATAAAGGAAAGTCGACTCAGGTGAAGAGGCCACAGGACATAGAGAATGAGAAATGAGACGACCTTAAGTCTACTAGGGCCCTGATGCAAGCATTTATCCTGTTTTCCTAATGGAAATCAGAGTAAACAGTTGATGGGAGAAGTTCTTCTTTATAGAAGAATCAAAGTTAATTAGAAAAATCACCATTTTGCTTCTATTAATGAAATAATAGAGGCACGTGATGACAAGGACTGACCTTCAAAGCCAGGAGGTGACCAGGTAGGTGGTGGGAACTTTGTACTGGATGGTCAGGTTGGCAACATCTGAACCCCTAATCAATCGTGACATAACTCAGAGTCAAACAGACAAGAAGGCCCTTCCTCTTGAGTTGCAATGGGAAATACACACCGTTGTCTTTGAAGTATTTCTGTCCCCAAACAAACTGCACCTCAATACTGTGCCAATGAACCTCTGGATCACCTACCAGTTTATAGGAAATATCGTGCTTATTAAACAACCAGCCAAATTCAAACTGGAGGAAATTCTACTGGAAAATTCTCCAGATGTTTTCAATGAATAAGTGGCAGGAATGAAAAGGAGAGGAGAGGAAAATTATTGAAGACTGAAGGAGTCTTTAGGTTTATCAGTCAAATGCATTTTCTGAACCTAGTTTGAATTCTGATTTGAATAAGCCAATCATCAAAAGACATTTGTAAGATAATCAAGGACATTTAAACACTGGCTCTCTATTCAATAATATTAAAGAACCTTTTTTTGAAAGAGAAGATAATATATTGTGGTGTTTTTTTTTTCACCTTTTTTGGTTTTTGGCTATCTTTTTTTTTTTTTTTTTTTTTTTTGAGACGGAGCCTCAAGCTATCCCCCTGGGTAGAGTGCCATGCCATCACAGCTCATAGCAACCTCCAACTCCTGGGCTCAAGCGAGTCTCCTGCCTCCACCTCCCAAGTAGCTGGGACCACAGGCGCTCGCCACAACACCCGGCCATTTTTTGGTTGCAGCCATCGTTGTTTGGCGGGCCCGGGCTGGGGATTCGAACCTGCCACCTTAGGTGTACGTGGCTGGCGCCTTAGCCGATTGAGCCACAGGTGCCGAGCCGGCTATCTTTTTTAACAAAAGAAGAATTCTTATTTCTTAGAGATACATACCACAGTATTTCTGAAGAAGTGCTATGTTTTCTGGAGTGGCTGTGAAATATTTGAGTTGAAGGGAAGGAATGTGTATGTGGAG
>CAUYQV010028944.1:0-10441 GCA_963574575.1 Galagoides demidoff | reverse complement strand
GCACCTGTGGTCCCAGCTACTTGGGAGGCAGAGGCAGGAGACTCGCTTGAGCCCAGGAGTTGGAGGTTGCTGTGAGCTGTGATGCCACAGCACTCTACCCAGAGGGACAGCTTGAGGCTCTGTCTCAAAAAAAAAAAAAAGGAGAATGTGGCTGTAACCATTAAAATATATTCATGACTATTTATGAAGCCAGTAGACAATCTAATACACACCCATGTAAGAGAAAAACTTAATTCAATTCATGTTGGGGGGAGCAGGAAAGAGGAAGGAGGAGAGGGGAAGGGGGGATTGGTAGGCTCCCATTTAAAAGGCACAATGTAAGAGTTTATGGCAAACCTCTTGGGTTCAGGACACAACTACAAGAAGGACTCTGTCTAACAAATGGAAACATTGTAACCTAACTGTACCCTCACATTAAGATGAAATTAAAAAAATCAAAACATAAAGGTATTCATGAAAATCACATGTTTAATATATAAAAAAGCAGAATCCCAAGTTATGTCCAATTTTGTTTATATCAAAGTTACCTATACACGGAACACATGCACAACTCAATTAATTTTTTGTGATGTTGCAATATTGCCTACGAAAAGAAACCCCAAATCTGACTCGGCATCCATAGCTCAGTGGTTATGGCACCAGCCACATACACTGGGGCTGGCAGGTTCCATCCCAACCAGGGCCTACTAAACAACAACAACTACATTAAAAAAATAGCTGAGCATTGTGGCCAGCACTTAGAATCCCAGCTACTCAGGAGGCAGAGGCAAGAGAATCACTAGATCCCAAGACTTTAAGGTTGCTGTGAGCTGTGTTGCCACAGCACTCTATCAAGGGTAACATAGTGAGACTCTGTCTCAAAAAAAAAACCCCAAAAAACAAAACAAAAAAGGTACATAAACTGGAATTTTTCTAACCCTCTATGTAGTTCAGATGTTCAAATCCAAACCATCTAATTATTATTTAGGTTAATCTATCCCTGAAGTACTTTATATAATAAAAAAGACTAAAAGGTGGGCCCCATGGCTCAATAGAGTGCTGGCCCTGTAAACTGGGGGCTGCAAGTTTGAACCTTACCTGGGAGTGATTGAGAAATAAAAAAGAGATAGAGAGAGAAAGAAAAAATAAAGAAGGCTAAAAAGTACAGAAAGTAGCATAATCCTAAAAAAGGGCTGTACTCTGCTGAGATAGTGAGAACACATTAACTTCTAGTTTTATAGTACAAACATTAACCCAAACTATTATAACCTATAATAGTACTTTATTCAAATAAACAGTTAGAATTACTTAAATCACGAAGCATTTACTGTGTTAGCTTTTTGCCATCCCAACAAACTGGAGGAATTCCCAATAGTATTCTTTAGATAGGAGCACTACTAGATAGAAAGATTGCTCCAAGTTTTTTTAAAAATATAGAAAAAAATATGTTTTGGGGGAAGGGAGAATGAGATCACTCTAGATAATTTATCTTCTCCAAGGCAAAAAAACAAGAAACATGATATTTAATTCCTTCCAAGTTTTTTCACAGTCTAGAGACTAAAGTCCAAAATTTCTATCATAGCCCACAGCTGGTCAACAATAGGCTCTGGTCACATTACCTAGTTTTACTTCCCAATAACAGTTCTCCAAAGTGAAAACCACCCCTGTGCAATTTAGCCACAGAGTTCTTTTTTTTTTTCTGAGACGGAGCCTCAAGCTATCCCCCTGGGTAGAGTGCCATGGCATCCCAGCTCATAGCATCACAGCTCATAGCAACCTCCAACTCCTAGGTTCAAGCGAGTCTCCTGCCTCCGCCTCCCAAGTAGCTGGGACCACAGGTGCCCGCCACAACGCCCGGCCATTTTTTGGTTGCAGCCATCATTGTTGTTTGATGGGCCTGAGCTGGGGATTCGAACCTGCCACCTTAGGTGTATGTGGCTGGCGCCTTAGCCGATTGAGCCACAGGCGCCGAACCTAGAATGAAGATTTAAATCCTGGTTGTGCTGTTTCCCACTGCTACACGCATGCCCTCATGTGAGCATGTCATTGAATTACTCTGAGCCTGACTTCCCATAGCTATAAGATGTTCTTTGCCTCTCTGGCCTTTGTCTCCATATGTGATGATCACAATGGATTTTGTGTCTTTTCAGGATGCTTGGAAATTTAAATGAGATATTATGCATGAAATGCTTTGGAGTGCTTGGGAAATAGGAAGCTTTCAGGACATGCTCATCAGTGTTCTATAAAGCTGCTTCAAAATTCTAGCTAATAGCCTCAGAATTTTCAAGAAATTCACTTTTATTTATAACTGACATTTTACCTAATTTCTAAGAGGAATTTCAGTGTGTTTTGCCTTGTGTTCAATATATTTATTTATAAAGGCAGAAAAGTGGTTGGAGATACAGCTATATTAAAAACAACACTAAGTATTATGTCTTAGTATCTGTGATGGGCTAAAAAAACAATCTGCTGTCACTTCTGCCTGAACTGTGCGTAGTTTTTGGAATTTACCAAATATCATACACATGGTATGTCAAAATGTAATGCCTGAATCAGCATGTGGTTTATCTCCTAAGGACTTTCTGCTGGGGTTTTGGCCTCTGCCTTTGGCCCCAAAGCTGTAGAAGCACTGGGAAACAGGCGAGGTGTTTCTGTTTTCCATTGCCTGAAGCCAGCATGTTTTCCTTTTTATAAATAACAATATCAAGCCACTGCATGAAGAAGCAGAGAAGTCTGGAATCTAAATTACAGTTTTTTCTTTTTGTTTTTTTGGTGGTGGCATTTTCAAGGAACCATAAGAAAGTTTCATGAACATTTTTGAAAAACCAAAATATAACAACTCACAGGAAGTATCTTCAGCCATGTAACACGGAAATTTTGCAGTCTTGCTTCTAATTTGTCCCAACTCTTCTGTTAAAACTAACAGAGGGGGAGAATATTTTTGTCATAGAATCATTGTTAGTAGAAGAATTCACTTCATTGGATAGATGAACATATTTTGCCCTAGTGATATCGTTCAGATTGTTCTGGTCCCACATGGGAATATATGTTGTCCTGGATTCAAGGTTCTGAGAATTCATCCCTAACTTTGTCAGCCAGCTTGTCCCAACCCCAAAATGCTTAACAAGATACAAAAATGATATGGTCTGGTCACAGTGAATTCTGTAGCTTGCTATTAAAATTGTATTACTGCTTATAAGGAAAGGTATCTGCAGATTTGTTAATTGTCCTTCATATGTTCTAAGAATGAGCATTTCATTTAATGTTCTCTTAATTAGTCATAATTTTAATTCTCAGTGGGAGTTGATGTACTTGAATTTCACAATTTTGTCCATTACACTGGCCTTATATTTGCTAACAAGGAATTATCTGTAATCAGCATTTTTTTCTCACAAAATGATTTCAGAGACAAAGCATTGATAATTGAGTTGTTAATGTCCGTGATGGTGGAGAGTATGGGAAATACTGACATTAGACGTCTATCTATTAGCATTTTGCCTCTTGTTACTTAGAGGAAGGGGAGAATTGTGAACCCTCTAAGTTTAGAAAAGGAGGCAAAATTGGAGGTACACACCTGTCACAAAGAGTAATACTGAAGGTTCTGACTTTATTGGTGTCCTTTTAGTGGTGATACATACATGACAAATTCACTTTCACCCCTTTCATGCAGCACTGAAGTTTAAATCTTGGATTAGCTGCTTGGTAGTAGTTCAGCTGGTTATAACTTGATTGATGACTTAACTTCCACTGTTAAATGTTTAAGGGGCGAATATTCAGGCAAGATGATTTGTCACTGTATCACTAGAAATACACCTATTATCTTGTCATGGTAAATCTAAGCTTGTGAAGTAGGTGCTATGTGGGTTTCTTGACCTGCATGGCTTGAAAAGACAGTTCAGTGCAGGATACTCTGCCCCAGGAACAGTCTGTTGAGAATATCACCAAAGCGGCACTTCGCAAGCCTAAACGATGTTGGCAGGCAGCTAGTGAAGACAAGAAGTCATGAACTAAAGCTCCACAGGCATGTACACATTTACAGACATATTTTAACTTGCTGAGGTCCTCGGAAGTGCAACTCAAGTTTGGCCACCAATCAAGTAGTTGATGGCTTATGCTTTTCTAGACAGGTTCTATTTCTGTTCACTGTATGTTTGGGTTGAGGGGAGCAGAAGTCCTAGGAAAGATTTGTTATCAATCTTGAAATGCAAAGTGTTCTATTTAGCTTAGAAGCTCTATTCTTGGTACTAACAATGGATATTAGGCAGCTCCAACCACTTAAAAAACTATCATGTGATTTTTAAGAGAGAATGAATGTGAGAATTGCAGAATAAGTCACTGAACGGTCGGCCCTCATTGGGCCAGGATAAATTTGAAGAAGTGGCCTCAATTTTTTCTTCACTTTCCCCCTTCCTTTGGGTTCCATTATACAGTAAGTAGAATTTTGTCACAGGTACCCAATTGACTCACTCAATTGAGTCATGGCTGAAATTTTTGCTGCCCTGCTGAATTTTAATGAAAGGAAGACTGTACATTTTGAAGTACTATAATTTCTATCCCTCTTATCAATATTTGTTCATTTAACTTTACAAAATTGCTGTGTGACATTAAATGAATCATAATACCTTATTCTGTAGGTAGGTTCCAATTATCTTTTGAAAACTACCCCCAAATTTAGTAGCTTCACCTGTTCTATGATGACTGGCCATTTTTGGTGGTCTAGGAATTCAGGGAGGGCGTAGCATCACAGTCCTTTGCTTGACCTTCAACTGAGATCAGTTGGTAGAATTCAGCTGGTGTCTGGCTGGTCTTTGCTCATAAGGCTGACATCTTCGTGGTAGTAGTTGGAAGGCTGGGCTTGTATAGGCTCCACTCCCTTTCCATCTCCAAGACTTCCACATGATCTTTCTGGTAGGACAGTCACACTTTTAACATGGCATCTCAGCATTCCCAGAGAAAGCCTCCTGGGGCACCCAGATGGGATCAGCAAAGGCTCTAGAGTCCAACCCCTAAACATCTCAGAACACCCTGGAGCCCACTTGGAACCAAAGACAGAATACACTGACCTTGACTCTCTATCAAGGAAAGGTATGTCAAAGAATTAATCTTCCACAGATAAGTTAGTCAACTTTGTTTCCTCTGAGGTTAAGCACTCCATTAAAAAAAAAAAGAAAGAAAGAAAGAAAGAAAAAAGAGCCAGCATGCTAGTCACTAACCATGAAGCTGTATCTCCTGCAAGCCTAATAATGTTCCACTCATCTCTTCTTTTTTACAACCAATTATCACCTTGAGTTTTGCCTCTTATGTAGCCTCTGGGCATCTCTTTCTTCTAACTGGTATCTCTGTCTTCGTTGCATCCTCACCATGACTGCCAAAATTGTTACACTAAAGCACACGTGTGATTGTGACACTTTCTCATTAATGGCTCCATGAAATTTATAAAGTAAAGTACAAATGCCTTAGCCTGGCACACAAGGTCTTCCATTGTTTAGTCCCAATCTTCTTTTTAACCATAACACCCACCATCCTCTCTCCAACTCTTTTTCAATCCTTGTCCACCTGTCATGTTCCTGTGTGCTCTGGCCATATTGTTTCCCAAATGCAATGTGCCCTTGAACGACTATATGCTTAGCCATTCTCTTCTTGCATGTTATTCCTTCTTCCCAAATCCACATCTAAACATGGATGGCCTGTTCATCTTTCACAGTTCTATTCGAATGTCACCTGCCTTGTAGTCTTGTAATACTGTGCTTGTATTGCCAACACGGGAGTAGATCACTTTTCTGCTGATATTCATTTCTTGAACATCAGAGAGACACAGAGCAGAGTAGTCAAGGCCACAGGCTCTAAGCCAGGTAACACCAGAGGGACTCCCAGTTTCACAGCCTACTAGCTGTATTGGGTTGAC
Source organism: Galagoides demidoff (assembly GCA_963574575.1). Taxonomy (NCBI): domain Eukaryota; kingdom Metazoa; phylum Chordata; class Mammalia; order Primates; family Galagidae; genus Galagoides; species Galagoides demidoff. The sequence goes on along the minus strand of CAUYQV010028944.1, from coordinate 4,557 downwards.
TAGTGTCTTTCTAAAGTTTATATCCTTCCAAACCCAAAACATGGCCACATTTGGAAATAAGGGCCATTATAGATATAATTAATTAAGATGAGACCATACTGGAGTAGGGTGGGTCCTTACTCCAGACTTACTGATATCCTTGTAAGAAAAGGAGATCCAGAGACAGGCATACACAAGGAAAGATAATAAGGAGACAAACTGTGAAGATAGAGATTAGAGTGATGTGTCCACAAGCCAGGGAATGCCAAGGATTGTGGCAACACCAGAATGTAGGAGAAGACATGGAGTTGATGTTTCCCTGGAGTCTTCAGAGCAAATTTAGCTCTGTCAATATTGTGATTCTGGACTTCTAACCTCCAGAACTGTGAGAGAATAAGTATTGTTGTTTCAAACCACCTAGTTTGGGGTGCTTTGTTAAGGCAGCCAAAGGAAATTAATGCACTCACTATAAGACTTGAAACAAGTTACTCATCCATTCTATTTGTCAGTTCTGTCATCTATAAAATGACAAAACTACTCATAGTTATATGAGTCAAGGTGCAATAACTACTTAGAACATGCCCTACACACAGTAACTGCTCCATGTATAAGATGACTAATGTTGATGTATGTGTCCTCCACTAGGGGAGAGATCATGTCCTATTTTGCTTCTATACCTTATTTTGAGAAGCATTATGTTAGAGTAGAAAGAATCAGTGCTCAGAAAAAGAGTAACACTGAGTTCAAGTTCCAGATGGTATTTAAGAGTCATTTGATTTAAACTAGAGCTTCTGTCTCATCTGTAAAATGAACATATAATGTCACCTTGGGGGAGTTCTTATGGAAATTAGAATTAATTAGAATTAATACATATCTAACACACATAGTAGGTACTCAAATAATGAGAGCTGTCTACTTTTCCCTAAAACCACCTAGTAAAGAGCCACTGAACATACCAATTGCTTAAAAATTCTTTTCGATTGGATGAATAAATTAATCCCTTAGTACCTATTTTAAATTAACATTTTTTGGCATTTAATTTGATATTTTTCCCCAAAGGTACTTTTGTGGTCTTAAATTTTGTGTCCTTTCACTTAGACTTCAAAGGTCATCCCTATATTGGAAGAGAAAGCTGAGTAGAAGCACATGATTTTTTAAAAATGTATCTTTCATTATTTAATGATCTATCCATCAATCATATCGTCTCCTATGTTTTGTGAAGGTGGAGAGAATGATTTTAACATTCTTGACAAGCTTTCCATGACTGCCTCTTGATGCCAAGTTGGTTTTCTCTTGTTCTTATAACTTTATCAGCAGTCTTGCTTGGAATACTTTATTTTGTTCTTGTTGTGCTGTCACTTTTGAGACAGCCAATCAACCCAAGTGTGGTTCACCATGGCGTGTGCCACTCAAGTATGCAATAAGAAAGGATTTGCAGCACTGGGCTTCGAGATGAAGTTAATTAATAGAAGTAGGCTGTAAAAAGTCACTTGCAGTAAATGTCAGGAAGAAATGCAACGCCCCATCGCCCCGCCGCTGTGCTCATTACCAAGCCTGACACAGCACAGTTGGGACGTGATGCTAACAATGGTGCCACAGAGGCCTGCTTGCCCCTTGGCAGCTGGTTAGTGTCTCAGCTATGCTGGGGGCTCCACACAAGACATCATTAGGGATTTGTGGTGTTGGCAGCTTCGGGTTTTGTTCTTTGGGCCCATTTGTGTCAATTACTAACACTCTGAGATATGACCTTTAACTATGGAGAAAACCATTTCATGGCCTTAAATGATTTCCGTAGGAGAAAAAAGAGGACAGGATTTCAGGAGGACCACATAGTCTTGTTACAACTGCTTTCTAGGTCTTTCGACAGTTAAATGTTGTACATGTACAAAAGAAGGCTGTATTCAAGTAGAGAATTGTTTTAATGCTGTGAAAACTATTCCAAGAAGATTGTGGGAAAGCCTTAGATGTTACACACAAAATGATGCAGTTACAGATGAATTTTGGAAGGAAATGTCCAAATGAATCATTTTTCCAATTTCAGCTTTGTTAAGATATGTGATTCAATAAAGGTGGTAATGATGGCAGGTGAGCATAAAATTATAGACAAGATGGCAATTAAATAGAACTTATTTTATAGAAATATGAAAAAAATCATACTTTGAAGACTACCTTTTCAATAGAAACTACAAAAAGGTCACATCCTTACTGTTATCAAAAACAAGAGGAGCACTACCCAACAATTGGGAAAATAAAGACAAAGGAAGGAAGAAAATGTACAAATTAACCAAAAAAATGTAAATTGAAATCAAAATCTATTTTTTAAATTATAAAGTAGCAAAGATTGAAAAAAATAAAGAAGGGCTTATTATTGGTGAGAATATAGAGTAACATTAAGGCAAGCCCCTAGAATAACTTAAATTGGTATTATCTTCTCAAAAGTGATTTGACAGCTTGTCTATAATTCTTTGATCCAGTAGTCTTATTTCTAAGGAATGATAAGAAATTCATGGTACTCGGCATTACATGTAACTGCTTTCATAAGATTATAAGAAGAAGCTGGAAATAATTGTAGAGAATGGTAGTGGCAAATCCTGTACCCTTTTGTTGAATACTTAATGCTTTATGAACATGCTCATGATCCAAGTAAAAGAAGATACAGAATTATAGATGGAACATTATACAATTGCAATATTATGCAACTTATAGTATTTTAGAAGATGGGAACATGCATCAAAATGTTCATGATTGTCTTTGGATCACAGGATGATGGTGACTTATGAATTTTATTATTACTCTTAAGTTATTATTATTTCACAATCAGAAACAATGGGACATTATTTTTTTTTTAGGCTGGAAGCTTTGAGAGAGAGAGAGGAGCTCAGCTCATAGCCCCTGTGGTTTTGGTCCCACAGGGGACTGTGAGTTGGTCATTTGGGCATGTAATTTGTGTGAAAGTTTGATAAGCCAGGGAAGAGAAATCATGAAAAGTCCATTAGGGCCAATCCCTATGGAGAAATGACCTGAACAGATGTTCACCACTTAACTACTATAACCTGTGAGCACTGGGGGAGGTCAAAAAGTGTCCCTGAGAGGAGAAGTGGGTTCCAAGGTGTATTGCTGGGCAGTGAGTACCTACCTATATATAGGATGATAGAGAAAAGCTGAGATTTGGTGTGGGAGAGCAGGCTGGAGGAACCAGTATTGCGGACTGAAGTTGGAGGCAGAGAGCCAGAAGTGTAGATTTGTCTAGAGAGGAGAGCAGGGCAAAATCAGTTCTAGAGCAATGGGCTGTACCTGTGTTGATGTAAGGAGGGAAGTGGGAATCTGGGTACCTGCCCGGACCACTAGCTGGCACTTCCTGGGTTCCTTTATGAATTATTTCCAACAAAGTGCTTTGGGCCAGCACCAGGTATGGTAATGCTAAAGACAGTGATGGATGTCAAAGCCAACTAGAAGAGCAGCAGTGGTTGGTGTGCGGAGATGGATGGAGTTTGAGGAACAGGGCTGGAGGCCAGTGGGGAGACCCAAAGGAGCAGAAGGAAGAGAGGTGGGCTTGCAAAAGTAGAAAGGACCGTCTTACTCAAGAGTGATTGCAAGGTACTCCAGCATGCAGTGATTTGGGGGAGAGAGATGGGAAGCTAGAAATGTAGCAATTTATTTATTAGAAACTGACCCAGAGAATTAAATTGTGTTACTATTACAGTGACTCATTCCTTAGGACCTCTCCAGCCTCATGTGTCCTGGCCAATGCAAAGACATTGCATGAAGAATAATGGGAATAATGAGGATCAAACACTTAAGTAACAGTGTCTAACAGTAATACAATGAGCAAGGAAGTATAATTTTATAATTAATATTTTAAGATATATTGATAATAGAAAATGGTCAAATTTTTTAATCCTCAAATATAGTGATAGACAATTCACCTTCCCTCATCTTTCAAAGTTTTGTCATTACCACATCGAACAATTAGTTTTGGCAAAAAAAATTCTTAGAAAATAGGAAAGATTCACATATACTTCATTTGGGAATGGAACAAGTTTGAATAATAATATGAAATACTATACATAAAATTTAATTTGTCTTTCTAACACATTATCACACTTTCTATCACATATTTCTTTATCAAATTTATAATTGTGAAACAGAAGCAACTTATTTATTGACTGGGTCAATAAATAGAATTGCAGGAATTCATTCTTTCATTCACTCATCATTATTAAACTACATGTATTGAGCATCTGCTGTGTAGCAGGACTGGTCAAAGAGCCAGAGTTTGGGAATGAACCAAGCAGACAAGATCTTGTCTGGTGGAATTTATATTTCATGGAGGCAAGAGATAGTAATCTGTAATTTTTTTTTTTTTTTTTTAGATTTTGAGTAAATCTTTTTTTTTTTAATTGAATAATAGCTGTGTACATTAATACAGTCATGGGGTACAGTGTACTATTTTTATATCCAATTTGAAATATTTACATCAAACTGGTTAACATAGCCTCCATGGCATTTTCTTACTGTGTTAAGACATTTATATTCTAGTTAGTAAGTTTCACATGTACCCTTGTAAGATGCACTGTA